>JAHZMZ010002618.1:0-12671 GCA_027743805.1 Lepidocyrtoides sp. E14 | reverse complement strand
TATTTATCATTTTTATCTTGCGTTAGCCCTGATGAAGAGCAAAGTTTTGCTTGAAAGCTTGGCAAATTAATAAAAATTCTCCACTACAATCCCGTGCACCTCATCATTTTAATGTTTATTTTTGTTTATAAGCAAAAACACACTTCAATTTTAGTAAACAGTTTGGCAATAAACAAAACCAAAATTTTGTTTTTAAACATGTTTATTTTTAAGCAAAACTAGCCAAATTTGGTGTTGATTGGTTAAAGCGTTCACGAGTTATCGTGAGCACGGCCGGACGGCCGGAACTACTAACATGACATTCCTATCATGTTATTTTTCAAGTAACCTAATAAAAGAAACAAAAAGTAGCACGGAGGAACAACAAGCAACAACCACACAAGTAAAAGGTTGCCCGCAGTGCATGCGTAGGGTAGTGTGTATGCAAAAAACAGCGGTTCCCGTACTATCCGTACTCCGTTTTCTGTTGTGGGTGAGAGCATGAGAATAACTGCAGGAGAAGAGGAACAGCAGTCAAAAATGAGTTCGTCTTCAGCAAATAATATAGCTACCTCCACGTCTTACGGGAGTGAAGATAGCGCCGGTAGTGGCAGCACACCCAGTAGCCCTAGTGGAAGGATTAATTACGACAGAGACTTTTTAATTGAGATTGGAAATCAGCCATTGACCGTTTTCAAAGTACCAGAGGCCTTCATGGACATAGCCAGAGAGGGGGCTGGTGGTAGCCCAACACGGAATTTGTTTGTGAGTGTTTCAAGTTTCTTGCTGTAAAAAACTTACCAATTCACTTACTATTTATTAGGATTAGGGTCTATTTTACATGAAATAGGGGTCACGGTCACATTTTTATTGACTGTTTAAAGTGTAAAATGGCAGTTCAATTGTAGCTAGGTAAGGTATATGTATGGAAGGTTGATTCAGCAAGTGTACCTAAGAATATTATTGAGCTGCAATCTGCAATGCTGCAAACTAGTAGGGATGTGGTATTTAGGTCATTTCTCTGTTTTCTGGACCCACTGAAAGAATGTATGAAAAGATTGTGCAAAATTTTAACTTTCAACTGTATTTATAATCAGTGCATGGTGCATGATTAGCAACACACGAAACCATATATATACATATATGTATATGTATATATTTTAGCATGTTGCATGCATGATTAGCAGTTGGTTACTCTCTAAACATATGCTTAGTTAATATTTACATTGTGTATAGCAAATAATGCATTTTAATTTAATCGATTTCATCTAACAGTAGATTTACTAGTCGTGAAGAAGCATTCGTAAAAATTGGCAAAATTTTCATTAGTAATAAATTGTTTTTTTGGTTTGTTGTAAAATGGTTACACAGGGACCACAAGTGCCAGCTAAAGGTGTTCTACCTATTCAGCGTGCAAACTCGAGAGGAGGACTTGGAGGCTTGGGTGGACCATTAAACGGTGGCATGGTGCGACCACAGCAAGGGCAAGGAGGTAGAGGATGGGCTCTAGGACCAATGTGCATCCCGCCTCCCCCACCTCCATCGAGAGCTCCCCCAAAAGTTATTGAGATTGCTCCAAAACAGGAGGTAAAACTTCATGAAGCAGAGAAACCGTGGAAGCCTGGTCGAAGGCGTGCAGCTGCCTCTGGACCTGAGTCGGAAGGCCAAAAAAGTGAGGAGGAAATTTCTTTAGAGGTATGTGATATTTTATTACTGTACATATACTCGATTTTCTTTATTCAAATTGTTCGACAAGGGGGGGGGGGTGTATTTTAGATGGAAACTTTTTGACAAAATTATTTCACATTTGTATTTCAGAGACTTCAGAAAGAGGCACGAAGCATTTTGAATAAATTGACACCCGAGAACTTTGAGAGGCTTAAACTGAAGTTTTTAGAACTGAAGCTAGAAAACAAGGAAGACCGTGTTGATGCAGTAATTAATTTATTGTTTGAAAAGGCCATTGATGAGCCCGCTTTCTCTGCGTCGTATGCTAAAATGGTATGATGGAAAACGACATTTATAAAAGTCACTTGCTTCAACGTGAATTGCAATGTTGATGAAAAAATGTTATTTGAAATATCCTCTCCCAGGTTCATGCTGTATGCGCTTTATCAGATATCACCTCAAAAATATTTCGCAAGCAATTGCTAAACAAGTGTCAAAATGAATTTCAAAAGAGTAATTTGGACGAAGATAAGATTAGAGATGCAGCTAAGGCTTTGAAGGAAGAAGAAGATATTGAGAAAAAGGAGCAAATGAAACTTGAAATGGAGGACATGAAGTACAACAGTAGAAAGCGATCCTTGGGAAATGTTCGTTTCATAGGCGAATTGTATAAGCTCCAAATGCTCAGTGCTAAAATTATGGTGGAATGCGTAAAATTGCTGCTTTGTAAGTGACCTATGCAATAATTGCAAGAAAAATTTAATTTGGCATTGTGCATATATCGAAAGCATTTACGTTCTAAAAAATGTATTTACTTGTGGTAATCATTTTAGCTACTCCGGATGCGGAATCCCTTGAATGCCTTTGCAAGCTTTTAACCACCGTAGGGAAGAAACTTGACGATAGTTTGGCAGAAACGGAAGCCAAATTTAAAAGCGTTCCAGTAGATCAGCGACCTAAATTCTTACCTGAAGAGAAGTGTATGGATAAATTTTTCGACACGCTCGGCAAACTAACTGTAGACAAGTCCGTTACTTCCAGAATACAATTTGCCATAATGGTAAGCTTTTAAACGTTGTTTGATGCAGTACACAGATGAATTTCACGGGTAAATTTGGATAAAAAAGTCATATGTATTACATCTGTGATCACTTTGTTTTAGGATCTTGTCGAATTGAGACAAAACAAATGGAAGCCTCGCAGGGACACAGCTGGTCCGAAAACAATCGAAGAAGTTCATAGAGACGCTTTATTGCAAGAGATGGAAGAGAAGCAAAAAATTAATAATTTACCACCAATGTCCCCAGAAGCAACTTCTTCGCCAAGGGGTGGCCGGCAATCTCCAATTAGTATGCAAGGGAAAAAAGGAGAGTGGGTCAAATCTGGTAGCACTAAGTCATCGAGATTCCAAGTTAAAAAACCCGATCAGGTAACCAATTTGCACAGTTTTTCCTTTTAACAGGGTTTACTTCTTTTCGTTTTAATCTTATTTAGTTTTATATTGTATAAACGGACAATTTTTCTTCTATGACTTAACAGCAAGCTAAAACGCCAACCTTTGGTCCACCGAGTACTGGATCTATACGGAGTTGAACTAGATAATTAATTAAGTAAATTAATTGTCTCGTTGAACGAGCTAAAGTGATATGAGACTGTTGTTAGACCTTCCGTAATGCAGTGCTGTTTTGGTCGAAATTCAACGCAAGGTCCAAAACGCGCTTGAACTGACATACTGTAATAAGATTATGCTAACCGATAAGCTGTGTTACAGTTTAAATTTGAACTGAATTTAGTCAGTTCTTTGCATCACTCCGAAATTGGAGTTCTAAAATTGTATGATTATGCATATGCATACCGCTCAGTTATCGTTTCAATCATTAATTGTACTTTAAATTTGATGGCTTCACTAATTTTACTGATTAAAATATAATGACTTGGTTCATTTCAGCAACGTGTCGTGGTAGGTTACGTAATAGGGTAACTTTATACACATATATTTACTGAAATATTCTTCAGAATAGTGTACTGATCTATATACATTTCTTTCCAATATTTTTTTTCTTTTATAGTGTTTATCGAATTATTTGTAATTATTGCCAATTATTATTCTTTAATATCCGTTCAAAAATACTTCGTAACATAGATTAAATACGTCTTGGGCTAAAATATTTGTACCTCCCATAAACTTACATGATTATGATGATGCTTGCTTATATTATCAGAATTTGTAATTATATAATTGTATTCCAACTCATTTTTTGTGCGATCCAAAAACAAAATATTCCATTTAATTAAGGTGTCTTTCTTTAAAACCTGTGTTGTTTATTATTTGTGAAATGAGTTGTTCAATAAACATGAGAGAAAAAGTTTAAAATATTCATAAAACAACAAATTGTTTGTGGTGGTTATTATGCTATTTAAATGACTTATTATTTTCACATCAACTTATTTACTAATTCGGTGAGCTTACAGCATACTGCATTGAGGAAAATAAACAATAGTTTGTAATATAAATGTAAGTACATACTACGAACCGGACGGGTAATGCATAAAATAAATGATAGTAGCATGTTAACTCACAATTATGCACGTCTTCCTATTTACTTTGTTCATAACAAAATCCTGCTCGTTGTCAGTTAACGGCATTTTTGACAATAGGTAGTAATTTCATCTTAACTAACGTATATTATTATTAGGTATTTAAAAGTAATAATTGTATATAGACAACTGACGGTATAAAAAATATCTGTAAATTGATAACCTACAAAATTTTACCACATTATGTAAAATCTCTTTTCTAAAACAACGGAAAAGTGCCTAAAATATTTATCTGAAACTAAATTAAATGCAGCCAAAAATAAAAAGGTCATTTTATTTCAAAGTTCAAAATATTTTTATACTAGTTTGTTGGGCAAAACTTTAAAATTGAATACAGATTAACATTTTTGTCGATATTGTAGAATCATAAAACATGCAACATAAGAATATTTAAAATGAGCTAAAACATGTATGTACAAGCATTATTACATAACATAATACAGTTAACAATTATAGCCTACAGAGTAGAAATATGACAGTTTAAATGTATACAGACACAAGTAGCAATTACACATACACTTAATAGTATTCACGAATTTCATTCATTTATTATGCTAAAATCAAACTAAATTGCATTCATTGCATCTTTCCACGAGACTTCCTGTTCCAGTATTTTACAAATAATCTGTTTCTTGATCACAATACATTCCTTTTCCTCTCCACTGTTGACTGCTGAAACTTTACTCCTTCCTTAATCCATTTTTACCCTTCTTTTGAGAGCTCTCGATCAACCAACCAAGTACGACTAGAGAGATAGAGAGAGACATGATGTAAATGTCCATAATATGGTATGTACATCAGCTAGAAAAGGAAAAACAATTAAAAACACATTATTAATTATTATTAAGGCATTATCTTTTTTATTATTGACTATTGACGATTAATGGCCATTTTCAATAAACCACTGCACTCGTCATCCTCAACCTCCACCATACAATAGCAGAAAAGGGGAAACTACGTAAACTTATAAAATTATCTATGAATTGTTCCTGAATCTTGACAGCTTCCATTTTACCTATACAATTTAAAAAAACAATTATTCATTTGTGCAGTGCAAGTCACTGTTTCTAACAACCGTCAAGTTGGTCACTATTATACAACTGTCATTATTATTCTGACGCGGTCTTTCCTGAGAAACTTTGTTTCTTAAAATGCTTTAAAAGCAAAGGCACCATTTTGTTTATGCCTTTGTTTGCTACTTTTGTTCATTGCTGAATATTCTAAGCATTTTTTTTTTTGCTGAAGTGGTTACATACTATTAAGGCTTCAAGTTAGAAATTATGGCAATATAAGTATATACACCATTGATTATTAAAGGTACAGCACGGTGTGATAATACCAGATTGAGGCAGATTATGTACAGCAAATAAAGGTAATTAAAAAAGGCCGGAACTCGATAAATGTCATAAAAAACTTATAAAGAGCTGTTTTGCTGTCAACAGCATTGACAAAAGGGATATTGTATGCTAACAAAGAACAACCATGATTTCTATCTTTTTTTCCTACTTGATCTTTAACATGCAAATTAACAAGATATTTTTATTTTAGAATTACAGCACGACTGTGCATAATAATCATACATTTCTTGGGTATTTGGCTGGTGCTGGTGCAATGAGGAGGAGCATGTTGGGTGGGTAAAAGTGGCAAGAACACAATTGTCATTTTGCCATTAATAAGTGCGATTAATGTTTGTCGGTGAATTAAATATAATGATGACCGTTGTAATAATTTTAATAGCTGGGATTAATGCGTATTGTTGATATTTAAGTAAATAATAAAAGCTTTAAAAGCAATTTTATGAATATAGTCATGTATTTACTTACCGTTAGTTTGTACTATTTACATCCGCAAGACTTGACAACCATATTGGGAAGTATTACATGCTGTAGCGTCGTATTGTATGACTGATAGATGAGTGACATTGAGGTCATTTCTGTTGCAGTACAACATGGCACGAGTTCAACTGTTTTGTTGTTCAACCCCCCGCGATTTTTAACGTAATCTATCATTATTCCAGAATGACGAGTTGCCGTGTGTGCCAGCGCCGCATCCCCATGCATTTAATTTCTTCAAATGAGATGTACAAGTTTTCACGACAGCATTCCTTGATACCAGGTGTACAGTTGAGACTCCGTCTGCTTCTCCTTTTCCGTTTCACATTCTCAATGTTAAATACTATAAAAGGTTGTTGCTCACCAATTCTATCGAATGGAAACTCATTAGTATCGTTTTTCGTACTGCAACTGATTTTAATTGTGTGCTCATGTACCTCAGTATTCAACCACTTACTAGCCCTATCAGTTACGTTAAATTTTATCCAGCCAGCGTTATCTGGTATATTCTCACGGGAAGTTATTGAAATAAATTGAGCAATGGGATGATGACTGCTCGGGGTGTAGTGATGAATGATTTCGGAGATGGAAAAATTATGACTACTTTCTCTCACCGCGTCTCCATCAAAACCATCCATCAATTTATAAACCCATAGTTCTGCACTACTAATCTGACTTGACCTCACTTCCTTCGGTAAATTAAACACAAAGCAAGATGATGCTCCCGAGTCTGTTCTGTTAGCCCATGACGGGCATTCTGACAGCTCATCCTGGGGCAAAACAATAATTTGCTCTGTTTTACCGTAAAAGTCCTCCAGATCCAGGTTACTAACATCATTATCATCATTTCTGACAGCATTTGTAAGCACTGGATTTCCGAGCGCGATTGGAGGTAAAACTGTGTTATGACCCCTTGGCACATTGTCCATTTTTGGAGGCTCTTTAAGGCGTAATTTCTTCAGAATCTGCTGTTTCACAATTTCAACTCGCACTGCCCTCAGCGTTTCTTCATCCAGACTTGCAATGGTTTTCGAGTTTTTACGGGCTGCAGCACACATGGGACATGCCTCCTCCTCAGACTCCTCCGTGCTGTCACTAATATGCCGGTGAACGGGTCCCACATTTTCATTATCACCTTGCTTATTATGGTCATGATGATGGTAACCATATTTTTTAGTCTCGCTAGTTCCGTGCAATTTTTCATCCCGTACTACATTTTGGTCTGCAACGGAGAGCGAGTCTTCATCAGAATTTCTGATCTGTGCAGGAAGATTGGTTGGCTGCAGCGGTCGACGGGAATGATTAGGATGCTTTCTCTTGACCACATTTCCAAAATGTGTTCCTCTACTATTTATTAACGGGTAAGTGTTTCCTAATTCAACTGTATCACGCACTAAATTATGACTTATATCTTCTTCTGTCAGGCAAACTTGACATATACTGAGTAGTATGATTGTATGAATTATCACAATCATCAGAGTTGATGGTATCAGTCTCGTTTCGTGCACCATTTTTGCTATGTTATGCTATATAGTTACTGGCCAACAGTCTTATCGTCAGTGATATGCCCTTTTATTACTCTTCAACTTTTTATCACAGAGAGATCATTCTTATTTAATTCCTCTAACTGTACTTAAACGCACAAAGATAACACGGAAGTCTTTTAAATGTTGATTATATATACTTTTGAAAAAAATATCAAGTATATCAAAAAATAGTATTGTGAAGCTTCCTTTAATATTAAAGTATGAAAAACGAAAGACCAGGAGTAAACTTGTGGTTGCTTATAACCAGGGAAAGTGGTTAGCTCGACTCTGCAACCTGTAAACAGCTCAAATTATTTATAAGAGGCTTCACTTGACACGGATGAAAAAAGTGATTCCAACGTGTTAGAGAGCTGGAGCAGGAATAATCGTTTGTCCGCCTTTGTCACAGAGTCACAGCATAATATATCTTTTCACCAACATTGTCTCTGTCTCTTTGCTCTTCCTCAACTTTTTCAACGACACATCTTACCATGTGTATGATATTTCTAATTTATCACAGAAACTTCAGTCACACATGCACACAAAGCTTTCCAGCATTTTCAAATTTATTTTCCAATGTCAACTCAAGAGTATAATTTGACTTTGTTTAATACACGTACTCATAGCACACACATTATTTTTACTTGTAGTGCAGTGATGCCCAATGATGAGATTGTGTTGCAAATCTAAAAAAAGACAAATCATTTGCATGTGCATTCAAAATGTAAAGGTGATTTGTTTTAACATTGTGTATGTTGGTTACGCAGTAGCATTAATATTAACGGCGATTATAACGAGGTTTGTCCGCTGCACATTTCACTACGACAATATCATGTACCTTGTCATATATATTTTAGCTTGCAATTATCTTAATATAATGCCATATTGTGCCAAGTTCTGCTTGATAAAAGATGCTATATTTGTGGCACTTATCGGAGGAAACTATTTTGCCTACTGTGTCAAGCAGTCAAACTTCTTGTACTAATGGTAAGAAATAAATTAGTGCTAAACATTAGACACACAGTGTGTAAAGTTAACTACGTCAATGAAGAGAGCATTAATATCGTATCGTGAGGTAGAGGTATTTAGAGACAAAATGAGTGATGATATCTAACACAACTGCATTTTACTATCATTTAGCAATACCATGTAGCTAATACAATTGAATGTAGGTTGTATGCAGCAAAAAAAATTGCCGTCTTTGACGAACAAGCCTGTTGTGACGATAACAATTGTACAAAGTTAGGTGTTTCGTGGGAAAATTTTGTTTTTAATAAAAGCTTTGGAGTGGAGTATAATGGATGTGTACTTAACGTATAAAATGTATGCCTATCTATTATGATTTACATTCAAACGAATGTATACACATCTATATCGCTTATACATGAATAATATGTACTGCCAGACACAGCAGTTTGCAAGAGGTCAAATACTAATTGCTCTATTTGGATTGTTAAAAAGTAACTTTCATTGTTAGCAAATGCGTGAATGGATAACCAGATTCTTTTTAACTTGCTGGTTTGACTTTGTCTCGAATATATTACCATTGTCTACTGTTGCCTATGCTTTTCCCTCAAAGGGAGCCAACTTGACAATTAACTAATACTACCACATACACCAATGTCAATCATGCAAAAATTTTGAATTTGTACCTTATTTTATTACTACTACACAATTGAAAGGCTACAATTTCCTTCGATTTGGCAAAGAGGGTCGACAGGCGACAGCCACGCAAACTCTGGAGGAAAGAAGACTGATCTGATTTTATTGTTTTATCTCCATCTTGAAAGTGTATAATAATATTATTTGATGACTATTATGGCTCCAAAAAAAATACAAGAAATTGCTTGAAGCACGCTACAAAACAGCATCGTATTCACAGTCACAATCTATTTAATAATCCATGAATCATGTTGTATGCAGTCATTACTCGTGGTTTCTACAAAATGATTGCTATAATACATTTCATTACTATTACCAGTTTAGATGATCAGAATAATAATTATTTTTCACTGGCCAGTCATATGTAATGATAGAGGTTTAGTTAGACCATTTCGGTAGGGATGACTGCATGTGAACTACATGATGAGGTTAAAAGCATTAATACTCAAGGTGCTGACAAAGCAGTCGAATGGAACTTGCCGTGATTGTAACAACATTTATGACGAATGTTGTGTACGGTTTTACCTTTATCTTTCACATTTTTTATACGTTGATATAATGATTCGCATCTTGTAAAAAGAAGAACAAAGTCTACTACAACCGAAAGTACAGGAATCGGAATACATGGTATGGTATTCTACAGACAAACTCACGACGACGAGTAAAATTGCAAAATGTAAAAGTAGAATGGCTCGGGCTTGCTTACAGCATCAGTACTTACAACAAAGTGAAAACCTGTATTGCAATCTTGCACTCAGTCATGGAAGCGCTCATTTCAGGTAGCTTATTAGGTGTCGAATAACAATGAATAACAAGTAGATATGCAAAAAAAAAAAAGATTTGCTCTAAATACAATGATATAATAGTACGCAAAGAAGGGATAATCCTTTCCTAGTAATCTGAACGACATAATATGAAGTTACGGTAAATTAATTAGCACTCACACTTTTCTGCATACCTTTCTTGCAAACTGTAAAGTAAATGGAAGTTTAAGCAAACACCCTAAACCGGAGGTTGGTGGGAAGGTGTATTTGGCATATTATGTTGAAGAACGAAAAAAAATACAAAGAAATATTTATTTATAAAATAAATATCTAAGTAAAACTGATATTTTGATTGATACTTAAGACAGATTTTACGCTATAAAAAGTAAAATTGCAGTTTTAGCTTGAATTTAATAATATGCAGTACAAGTTCATTGCTACCTAAGCGTGCATGCACATTGCATCTCATCGTGATCACATCACACATGAGTATTTTATGAGAAACGTCTTGATTGCAAGTAATGATAGTACATAAAATACATTTTATTACCTATGTGGTAAGTTGTAAGCATGTGGAGGTAAAATAGCAGAGCTCCCATCCATCCGTTAATCGTCACCTTTTTTGTGACGCCTGGTGACCCAAAAGGGCAGTAGGAGAAAGTGTTATTGCAAGTGCAACCTTTCACACTTAACCAGACATTTTGAAACATTGTATATTTAATGATCGGTATAATCGCAAAAAAGTGTCAGCGAGTGCTACGTATCTGCACTCTGCACGCCGATCAACTTTCCAGCTGGCATTGTAAATATCGTATCTACTATCTACTTACTACAACCAAAGCATTAAGTTATTTATTTTCAACCCAAACTAGACTTATTAGACAACGAGTAAACAGTTTTTCTTCATGATGATTAGACAGTGTAGAGTGTAGAGGTGCATTATGATAAACGCTAAAACCAATGCAAATTGCAATGTCATCCATCAGTTATCATTATTAAGTGTCAGACCGTGTCAGAACTGTCTGCTATGTGCTTGGTGGATAAATCAAATTAAAGTATAACTTTAAATAAATCAAACTATTTTTACTCAAGACTTAAAACCAATAATATGTAGTTTTAGTAGTGTTTAAATTTACCTCAGAGAAAAGCAACTTGGGATTGAGATTGGGAAATGTCCTAAATTGTTAGTGGAACAAGGGTTGTTTTTCTTCTTTTTACGGGGTGTGGATGACTATGTACATGATCTTAAAAGTGCAGAGAAATCTCACGATCATTTGAATTATTAATTTGTAATGACATTGTAAAAAGATGTAGACATAACTTTGCAATACGTAAATGCATACACACGGAACGTATGTGAATTTGTAGTTGTAGTAAGTAATATTTATATGCATTACGCAAAATATCATTTCATTTGCTTTTGGGGCAAAATGAGTAGCTCTTGTACTTTAGAAGACTGCATGAATTTTGTTACTTAAGCAAGATACAAAATCCATAATTTTAAATTATCATTTTTCATCAAGATTGGATTTGTTAAAAAAGTTTTCCATGAACTCAGTTTTTATGTCGTGTGCATCTAATTGCAAATTATGCCCTAAATACGATTCATTTACTGAGCTGAACGTGTGCGCATAGTAAGAATAGTAAGTGGTTTAATCCTTTTTAGTAAAGCTCTGCAGAAACTGTATTAATATACTATTTGCTACAAATATAATACAATTTTTAACCTAACATGATTTGGAAAAAATGTCGAGTTGCACATTGCACTGATGGCAAAAGATGTGTTGATGCAGTTTTACTGAGTAGGCAAGAAAAAGCGTGCTGCTTTGATGACTGGAGCCCGCTGATTGCGCCAAAAATGTCCGATGACCGATGCTTTGAAACTTACTTGATTTTGTACTCATATGTTGGATTTTTAAAGGCTAGTTCTGTTTTACAAGGGTTTTAAAGGAAACGTTTGACAGGCTTATTTAAAGATAAACAGCTACTTTTCCATTTGACTTGTCAATATTTATCAATAGTGTAAAACTGTGAAAGCATCGTCTAGTTTAATATGCATGTATGTAATTCTGCTTATGGAATGCAAAAGTATAACTTTTCTTATGAATTAAACATCTAATGAATTTTAATCGATGTTTAAAAAATAATAGACAGTATTCATTGAAGATGTTCTTTCCTAAACACGTTGCGGAATTCATTTATATTTCTAAGCCTTAAAACTTTTACTGAAAAGGTATCTGTTGTAGTAAGTAATGCAGTGTTTTCACTAATACATACTGCTAATTAAGTTTGATTTAAAATTATTCAAAATATTTAATCCAATGTTCGTAAATCTATAATACAGTCACCATGTAACGAGAAATAATCAAGCAAATAGAGGTTAGCCACCGATCTTGCCGTAACCGGAGAACGGTTACAGCTGTATCACCGACACCAGGGAAAATTCCCCTTGCCCCATAACCAGTTTTACACCTATGAGTACTTCTGACCAAAAATAGGCAAAAGTACTGAAAATTATGATCCGCCAAATACACCGTCAACACCTTTGTTGGGAGCTCCAGTAACCTTTTAAAACTAAATTAATTAAGTTCTGACGTAGTGCAACACTGCGATAGTGGTTGTGGGGCAAGGGGAATTTTCCC
>JAHZMZ010002617.1:0-10340 GCA_027743805.1 Lepidocyrtoides sp. E14 | reverse complement strand
AATTATGCAAAGTTCTATAAAGTCACTTCACCCATCATGTTCATGTTAAAACTGGGTGACTAGTGTCACTTTCACTTTACGAGTTTTTAAAATAACATTATCACCACCGACGAGGACGATTTTGCAATAGTACTGTGTAGTTGTTGTAGGACTACCCATTGAAATCTTATCAAGTGCGTAATTTCCGCTCAACTTCATCCAGGAATAGTGCATTACCCTTCTGTTTCCCTTTTTACTGTTAGCTTTAATTTCTGCAAAAATTTCATTGTGTTTACAAATGATTATTACTAGAGTTTGTATTCACTTTTTACGATACTTACAAATTATTTGCAATTGATTCGACAAACATTTACCTACCTTGCTACATCGCAAATGTATGGTAAGCCACAAGTTCCGTTCTGTTCAACCATAGAACAAAATGTCACAATGCGTACATTTCCTAATGCTGAAATTGCTGCTTACATAGGATACTAGGTGAAAGGGTGCTTATGGCTCGCAGAAAGCTAGTGCCAATAATAAATTGATTCCGTATTACAGCTAATTAAATTGTAAGACTACAGGCCACAAGATTCACTAGCATCATTTCCTTTTAATCAACAAACCAAACAACTTTTAGGTAAATATATAACGCAACTAATCATGTTAAGTTCATGTTCATGTGATCTTATATCAATGGCTCCTTGGTTTGACGGACAATATAGAACTTTCAAGAAAATAGTCATCTAGTGGAGTATGCGACAAGTTGCTGTCTAGTGTGCACATCAATCCGAACTATTTGCAATTAGCGAAAACATTTTGGGATCACAAGTTACATTTATACAAATAGTGTAAAGCATTTCATTTATTGTTGAAAATTACAATTCATCATGAGAACTGCAACATTGCTAATTATGAAAAAATCACACATTCGCGACAAATTAAGACGGGCGATGTGGGGGCCTACTAAAACGGCACAATGTGTGGGCTGTTTCCCTTTCACTGTAAATCAGGATAATGAATATGTGTTTCGATGGAATGGCCTTCCAATGATACTAACATTCTTTCATTTTCTTTTGAATCTAGTATTCATTGGTCTTTACTTTCTAAACAAGGATATAATCGTAAATGACATAATGGGTGGTTTAACCAATACAGAAAGCTATGCCTCTTCATTTATCTCCGGACTAATTTTAATCGTGGATAAGTTCCTGACGGTGTATTCAGTTGCTATTCGAAAGTCCACCATACAATTTCAAGCCCGCCTTAACAAAGTTTTTGAGTATATTTTGGATCAAGTCGACAACACCCACTGTTCACTTTCAGTATCCAATATATCACGTCGCCCCTGGAAGTACATTGAACAGGAGACAACTTCTGTTCGCAAAATAGGACTTGCATTACTATGCTTGGGATTCGTCTTTGAAGTAGCATCAGCTACCTTCCATCTGTCACGTCTACTTTATCCAAACTCAAACCCTTGGGAAAACATTGGTTTGGTGGTATTTTGTACACTTGGTCACTGTTCTCTCACTATCCCCAAACTGTGTTTCTTGTATTATATTTCCTCAATAATCAGCCTACTTAAAGGAGGATTTCTGCTACTCAAAGATGTGACAAAATCTTTAACAAAAGAGACTTCTGGGGAACTGGGTGAATTGTTACAAAAGCGTTGTGACATGATTGGTCTACTGGAAATGCACGGTAAATTGGAGAAATTACTAGTGAAGTATAACAAAACATTCGGAGTTCAGTTGCTGGGCTGTATGGTCATATCCCTGGTATTAATCACTGGCTACAGTTTCTTGATTTGTGTGAACATTCGGTTTAATGTCTGGTACGTTGTGGTGGTGGCCATTCCTCTTACAGTATGCCACTGTATAACTTTGATTATCTTATGCCATAACGCATCGGGTATGACTATCGTGGTAAGAATTTTTATTTTTTTCATTTTACTAAACTATTCCCACTCAAAGCTTTCCTAGCTGTCTACATATAATATATACTGTTGTATTTGAACTAATTTCTAGGCACAAAAAACGATTGTGAGTCTGCGTCATTCCAAAAAAAGGTTTAGCAATGATGAAGCCCTCAAGGTAAGTGCTACAATAGATAATTATTGATTTAGGTGTTACCATTTAAAGGTAACGAGAAAATGGAGCATATATTTCTTGCAATTTACACTTTATTATTGGATTTTCAAGTTTCAATTTTTGAACACTATGACTGTAGATAATGATGTATTATTCTAAAGTCGTTTCCAGTCCACCTGTTGTCAGCCCTCTCAATTTTGTTGCCGTTAATTATCATACTCTCATTTCGGTAAATACATATAGAAATCGCTGGCAGTAATTCCGTTTCACCATGAAATAGTGTTACGCAATAAATTCATTAGATTTACGTAACGATAATTTACTTGTCCCATTTCAGGCTTTCACCATTATAACCACTTACCTGTTTGTGTTACTTCAATTTCGAGTTGGTGAAGGCGACTCCTCCTGCAATGGACAGCTTGAAAATTGCTTTAAAAACATAAATTGTACTAGAAATTAATGGCTATCACCAAGATTATCTATAGCTCACATAAGATCGAGAGTGCTCATGGTTGAGTGCAATAAAATGTTCAAATGAGTTCTGAGCTATATGTAATTTGGTACTGTTTATTTAATTAGGTAATTTATTTGAAATGAAGCAAATGCTTTTTTTGTAGTCAAAATTTGTTTGATTAATCAATGGGAATGAAAAGTGTGGGATAAATTGAAATTGAATTTTTAATTCAATTAATGATGTGAAGTAGTAATTTCATTTTTTTCTCCGGTACGGCTGACTGATTGAATTTTTGGTAGTCAACGAATTTTTCTCGGAAAACAAATCAGGAGCAAACACACCTATTGCAACCATTTGAACTTGCACAGGCACCGGCAGAGAGTCCAGCTGCTTTGCAACCGTTGGAACACGCGCTATCTCCAAGTGTACAAATTGGATGGTCTTCTCCCATCTGCAAGCAAATAAAATGGATTCTGCTGAATGCTGATTTTTTAAATAAACGAACAAAAAATAACGAGATTACTCACAACGTTGAGGACTACAAACGAGTAAGCTAGGCAAACCACCAAAAGAATAGCGAGATTTCTGTACGAAGACATGATGCCTTTTTTCTTCTCGGGAACTTGGAATTGAACTGGACAAAATGATGTTTTGGGGCGACTAGCGTACAATACTTGGAATTAGAAAAAGAACGACTGTTTGTATTCCATGAACATCCAGCGTTCTATTTATAGTTCTGGCATACGTCGAACGTACATGTTACATAGTAATAGCTAAAAATGTGTCCTCGTCAAAATCCAGATTAATCTGACTTTTCGGCTCGTTACTACATTGCTGCTGTAGCAAATACATGTATTAATGTATATGACAAAGGTTTATCTTTATCACTGAATTTAAAATTATGATTAAGTTTGGGTGATAAACAAGACCATTTATCCATTAATAAATTCATTGGCATTTGGCATCATGAACCATAATTCATGAACTAGTAGTTCATTTCTTTTTTTAAATTAAAAATTATGACAAAAAATCTATTAAGTATGAGGGTAAGATTGAACTAATTTCCACCTACATCAAGTAAAACCAGATTTTGCAAGTTTTTAAATATGTAATCATTAGCAGTGCAAACAAAAATAGACCCGTTATTTGCATATTACCTTCATTACTGCACGTTCTTAAAAAATAATGTAACATGTGAACGCTTACATTTAGGCTAGTCTTTAAAATATCATTACGTTAATGATCGTCTTGTTTTGTCTACTTTAGTGTCATTCAGTCTAACACAGTATAGTATCTAAATTTTAATTGTAAAAATTGCAACTCAATTAAATCTATGAAATCTTACGTTTATCCATTATTCTAATTTACATTATATTGACGAATTGAGAACGTAAACGCATTTTATACAAAGGTACATTTTGCCAGACCATCACTATTGACTGTCAGAAGAGTCAAACAGAAACCAAATGACATGAGCATGGTATGGAATAAAAGCCATTTTGCACCTCACAAAATGTGTTGCGAGCATTATCACTCTGGAACATCAGAATCGTCTATTCTGAATAGATGAATAAACATTATAGCATTGTGGGTAAATTCATACCATCATTTGTCTTCGGTAAGTACCCGTCGGCAAAAATTGGGAAAAAAATCTACCAAACTATTACTTTCAAGCATAAGTTTTAATGATCAGAAAGACTTTTCCGATCAACACCTAAACTTACTTCCCGTTTTCCGCACCTTGGGACATTGTTTTATGCACGTAAAGAGCCTGAGTTACACAAATGATAGATGGAATGAAAAGTAAGGAAAATGATATCAGCATATAATGTGTGTCCTGGGACAGAGTTTACTTTCAGACATACATAGCTATGATTACGACCAAGATTAACTGCCCCTTACACCACTTCCACAGACGTGAAAAAACCATTAAACTAGCCTATTATCTCATATTTACATTGTCTTATCCTAAAGTTTTAGACAATTTTTATAGCTTTCACATCAACTGACCACATGGCTGTAAGCTATAGAAAGACAGAATGAAAATGCGAACCTCACTTTGATTCTTAAATGGTCGGTGGCCTTAAGGTCGATCGATTTTCATTCTTCCAGAGAAAATTCTTCGTTTTCTTTTCCTGATTCGTTGCTAACCACAGCTAGAGGGAAACTGCAGTTCTAAAAGCGTTTCTGAGAAAACAGGTTTATAAGGTTTGTTCTCTCCTAAACTGGAAAACGTGGCCAAGTGGTCGGGCAAACTTTTCGCTTAACGATAGTTCAACAACGTGAAAGTAGACTTCTTTGTGCTAGAAAGTACATAAAGTTTTCTTGCGAACCAACCTATGCACTGTGTGGAAGGTACGGTACAGCGCAAATAAGACTGAGACGGCTAGGGCAAGCATCTTCTTGGCCTCCGATGGGAGTACTTAAAATTTGGTATTGTTGAAAATTATAATAAACTTTAATTGACTTTATTTTTTTCTATTTCTCTAATAATGTCTATGTTATGTTTTATCGTGTCTCCACGAAATACCAAATACACATTATTGTATCCCTATAAATATTGCTGTTATACGCCACTTGTATTTACTACTTGCACTTCTAAAAGGAAAACCATGAGCATACAAGTATTTTTTTGAACAAATAACACAATTTTAAAAAGTTATGCGCCTGGAAACTTTGTGTCTTTTCTTAAGAACAAGTTGGAAGGAAGAAAGAAATATTCTTAGTCTTCTTGCAGTAGTGCCATAACTATAACATACAACCAAAAGTTCATAGTACATAGTAGTAATTTTTTATCGACTTTAGTTTGCTCAAAGATAAATCGTTAAATTAAAAACATGAAAATTTATTGTCCCTCAGATATCGTAAAATATAAATTTTCGGTCTCAAGGGATTCGTTATTGCATTCTAGATTCGAAACGACTATGAGAAAATATTGCAACGCAACATACTAGTTTATGTTATGTTGTTTACCTTTTGGAATTGGAGTTTTGGAAGTAGTAGTAGCACTGAAAAGATACCTTAAAATAGAACCATGCCAGAGCTCTATGGAATAGCATGGAACTGAGACAGACTTTTGTCGCTTCAAAAGTAAATACATGCCCTTGGTTTTGACACAAGTTCAGGTTCACACACTACTGTGTGTCTATGCAAACTTGGTAAATTGTAATAATCATTGTGACAAGTCAATACGTGGTGTGGCATCTGCAGCAAAGTGTCACATCACGTTTTTCTATTTTCTGTGCTGATGCATGCCTCGAATTTGCATCAAGATTGCACATACCTATGTAAAATATAAATGATGTACCTAACTAAGAATGCTAGAAACGGCAGAAAATTTGTATGGCACGCTCATAGTGACTCATATGTGCATGTCCATAGCTCAGCACTGTAGGTATTCAAACTTTAAATGTAATTCGAATACAAAGCTCAGGAAAGATTTATTGAAGCATTTTTTTGTCCGCACATTACTAAACGGATAGTTTTGAAGTGGCGTGAAGTGACCTTCGAATGTCCTAATATGTACTCAGTAATTCAACAGAATAAATAAATAAGCAAACAGGCTTTCACATTTCGATGAAGTGTGTGCAAAGGTTCCACGTTTCCATAAATAGTATTAATTAGTACAAAAGTCTTAGTAGATAGAAAGGTAAAAATTGGACTGGGAAAGTGTTCATTGTTCTACATACCAAGTTTGCTGAGCATCACATGAAAACGACAATAAAATATTGAAATCGGTCTGTTCCATTAGAAAGTTCTCAGTTCAGCATTATTTTAAACGCTTTTCATATTTGTTAAAAGTCCCCTGAATAGGATCTGAGGACAGATCGAAACGTTGGGTCATATTTTTTAATAAAGTTTTGGATCATTGCACTCGTTGTTTTCTACATTACTTCTGCAGCTGTTTGGAAATGCGGAACGCGATCTCAGAAACTTCAGAATTTAAATGAAAATTTGATTGCAAACTGTAGCAACATGTGTAGAAAGACTATTCCCAAAATTTTGTGGCGATAACCTTTGACCCGGCTGAGTTACGGGTAAAAGTATGACGAAAACAGGGTCCGCGGATTCCGCTCTGCAGCAAAAGTGTGACTGCCTAGAGACCTAAAAACTTTTGCAAAACAAAGAAAAACGCTTTATCTAACTAGGTTTTCTTTTTGTTTTTCAAAAATCGGCCGACAAATGCTCAAAAAATGGATTGAAAAAACTGTCGATTAGTTTAATGCGTGTTTAACCTGGATTTTATCAGATTATTATTTGGCGCCATTTTTGATTTAAATTTTGGGAATAGTCTTTCTACGCATGTTGCTACAGTTTGCAATCAAATTTTCATTTAAATTCCAAAGTTTCTGAGATCGCCTTCCGCACTTCCAAATAGCATGAGAAGTTTCTCATTAAAAATTATTTTTACTACTACGTGTTTGTGTTGAGCAATCAAGAATAGATCAAACTCAAAGACAAGCATCCTTTTATCAATTCAAATCTTACCGTAGCATTGTTTTTTCTTGCAAAAAGCTGTTGAATGGTGTGTTACCTGCCATTAAGGTTTATAAAAGTTTATTCGTGAGTTTTAGTGCGCTGCATTGATAACGAAGGCATCGTTACATAGCGTGTAATTTGATAAGTCCTTACAGGCAGCTTAACTGGGACAGATAGCAAAAGTGTTTACGAGAACCGGCGACATCCATTGTAAACCATTCCCCTTCCCTTCTTGGGATAATTAATGCCTACTAGGGAGGGACTCCCAAGACTGATGTTGGGATAACATTGTTAGTAAGAAGGTAGAAAACGCCATCTCTCAGCAATATTTTACAAGGGAAAATAAATGCTAACAAGTTTAAGTACATTAGCGGATTCCGATTTAACGTTTTTGCCTTTTACTTACTTACGTATAATGTTGGAAAGCAAGCCTTAAGTTATGGAAACAAAAAGAATTATAAGATTTCCTACCAACCGTTAGTGTTATGCATGTGTATCCTTTTGTAGGTCTGTAGTTTCTAAATTTTGCAGATCTAGTTGATTGTCTCTATTGGCGGAGAAAATTTGGCTTTTCATTGCATTGCTATAAAGGAAATACAATGCATAATTGAAGGACAAGAACCAAAGGGCATTCAAACTCAAACAGACCCCAAAATCCGCATAGTTAGGTAATCGCTCTGAGTAAACAAAGCAGCAGCCACTAATTGAATACTTTATCCATTCAATTTAAGAAGCATTCTTTTTCTACTCTCTTTGTTCTTTGAATAGCTACATTTTTCTTTAGAATCGGCATGAGTGGTTTGCTTGAGAGAAACGTAGATTGAAGGCTTTTAAAAATTGATGCATCACGTCTGAATTTGTTTTCCCATCCTCCCTTCACTGTCAACCAACATCATTCCGCAAAGAATTGCTGAAATATACAAGTCCTTGAAATGAAAAGGGTCCGGCACAAGTTATAACTACCAGACACCGTAATTAGATTACGACATTCTTAAAGGCACATTGCTCTTATAAATGTATTTATACTGTCCACGTCATAATACGGGCAACAACGAACGCATTAAGCTTTCCATGGGTCAATGGTGGTTTCTGCTTTGAATATGAAGCTATTTATATTTCAGTACACCCCCATACTAAGTAAAAATCGAATTTTTTTTTTCTAGGATGTACATACTATTCATGATTTTCATTCGTCGATTATCAGTACGAAAAACGTTATAGATTGATGGCAGTATTTAGAAGCAATCTCTCGCAAATGTCTGTGCTTTCTTTCTTTCTTTTTTATGGTTTCCTTTCCTCAATGGGCAATGTGCATGCATTAAGCTGCACTTTCGCTGTAAGTGAAAGTTATTTCCATACGTCAAGTCTTTGAACGGATTTATACTGACAAATGATTTATCTGCAGATGAAGAAAAAAGTAAAACCTTAAAAATCCATCTCCTCTCTTACACAAAACTGAACATACTTACCTTTCGTTTAACCTTCAAATCCGGTACTGTAAACAAAGCAAAAGGGACAATATAGCAAGATAAAAGGAAAGTTTTGAAGCTCAACATATATTTACAGAACGCAAAGTATTTTTAGACCAAGAATGCAAACATGTTCGCTCATAATGCATAATACACATGTAAAAGTAATAGCCCAAGTTCAAAGTTGGTTGGATAGAGTGACACAGTTGACTGAAAGTACACGAGCGTATTAATGTTCGAATTCGAAACTTCATAAATTACATATTATGTCTTGGGGTGCACTGGTGCACAACTTCTTTTGAAGAAGTGTAATATTGTAAAAATGGGAGCAAAGTGAGATCTCAATTTATTTTTTATGAAAGTAGGTGTAATTTACTACATCACATTATCACGTTAGACATACATACATAATGTACATGCATATATGTACGACATGTAACAATGAAAGACGTTGTGATTCTGTTTGCTTTTAATTTCTATTGAACTCACGATCTAACTATAAGACAGGCAAAGAAGATGAATGAAATTTTAGGTATTCAGCGGTATTCTACTCATTTTTACTATTCTACAGAAGGACAAAGCTAACGACTTCTGCAAAAGTTCCTAAGGAAATTTTTATATATTATGTTTGGATGTTTAGAAAGAAACTGTCATGTTCACGTTACGTTTTTTATGGTAACAGTTTTTTTTTGTTTAGATTTTATGGTTTCATCTTCCTCGTTTCTTCTTTTCCTTCAATAATCATTCAATGTCGAAACTTGAAGTAGTTATGATTTCCTAAAATTGCCCCATTTCTCAGGTAAAGTAGCTATAACTTTGAACTGCAATGGAAGAAGCAGCAGAGGAAGAGCCCTCGGCACTGGCACAACTCACAGTATGCGAGTTGGACTTGGAACCAGAAAAGAAAAAAACTGCCTATCCAATTATTCGAGTAAGTTTTCGCTCAAGCTGTGTGTGGCGTTAACAAGTAGCCTTCTTGCTGCAAGTGATTACAAGTGTCTAATTCAATGCCACGTTCATAATTGAAAGCTTACCTTTACCTCTTCTTTTGAATTTGTTTAGTACACCGACGTGCCGGAAGAAAACAAAGCTGATATTGTGGACACAATTACAGATGCTATTGAACGGTTTGGAGCTGATTACGACGTAAGTATAAATTCAACAACGATGGCGGTGTATTAAAGGGGAATTTCAGTGGAAGTACCCACACGTGTATGATTTGGTATTACTACAAGGGTCGCACTGGTCATCATCATCGAAAAAACTTATTAGCATTATAACTTTCTGCAGCAACTAATAAAGAATCAAGTAATTTTAGACTTTTTTTACTGTTCCCTAGATGGCAGCGAAAGTAATAAAAGAGGATATGGATCGAACGTATGGACCGCACTGGCACGCTATTATAGGTG
Organism: Lepidocyrtoides sp. E14; assembly: GCA_027743805.1. Classification (NCBI taxonomy): domain Eukaryota; kingdom Metazoa; phylum Arthropoda; class Collembola; order Entomobryomorpha; family Entomobryidae; genus Lepidocyrtoides; species Lepidocyrtoides sp. E14. Next base: position 460 of record JAHZMZ010002617.1, on the reverse strand, counting down.
AATCGTATGGTTTTGAGGTTACCCACCAAAATCAGCATCTTATGTACATGTTTTTCATGGGGAATCTAGGAATTCTTGTGTGGAAGAACAATTGAATCGCATTGCTACCTTTTGGACGTTTTGCTAGTCATCGTTTTATTCATTCTACCATTTAACAAGGGACATTCTCATACTAATTTTATTTTTTGTAACCTTTCATCTGGCTCTAAAGCGACACTGTATCTCATTATGTATATGCATGTATTTGGGAATATGAATGAGTAAAATGTTGGTTGATCATTAAAGATTATATTACATGCAATGATACTGAAAAGTAATCGAACTAGATCAGAACAACGACTTGTGTAAAGTCAGAGAAGAAACTATCGAAAACGTTGATGTAACGATGTTGAGAAAAGCCATATAAACTTATAGTGTTTTATAGTGAAAACTAAATGCACGAGTTCAATGCCGTTCATAA
>JAHZMZ010002616.1:0-12475 GCA_027743805.1 Lepidocyrtoides sp. E14 | reverse complement strand
GTTTGGTAGTAGTGATGCTGGGATTGGGATAATAATAGATACATACATATACACACATTTACAAGCAACAACAAAAACTGCGATCATCACAGGGCGATGAGTAATTTTATTTTAGAGTAGACATCTTTCCACGCATCAGTGACACCTTCAACATTATCATTATTCAAATGTTATACAGGCCATCTGCAGTAGTAAAATTCTACCAGCAGTAAACTCAACATAATCATTTAATCCCCAGCTCAAAAATCTTACTTGCGTTGATACCAAAATGTGTAAAAAGTACTGACAAAGTAAATTTGCGTTCCTTTCTGCGTGGCACTAATCTAACAGAGAAAAAGTGACATAATAATATGGGACTACAACTTTATAGCAGCCTAATAATATATAAACGACAAATTGAATAGTATGAGGAGTAGGAGGTATAATGAGTACCTGCAAAAGAACTGTGACTACCGTTCCTCTACAACAATGGCACTCTAACGGCTCTGTGATAACTGAATGTTTTTCAAATTCTAAAAGAGGAGGGGGTGGAAAATATTTGTGCATTGTTATGGAGCATTGTTGGAACGTTGTTGTGGTGGTGGTGCAAAGTCACTTTGATGGTCTGATCATCAAAGTCACTACTCCTCCTTCTTCTCCTTTATTATATTTGGCCAAGGGATCGACATAGTATATTATAAACTATGTACATGCAATTTACCATACTATACAGTAGATTGGCACTGAAAAGGAAAATAGTGAATAGCGCGCCCCATGCTGTGATACCGACTAAAATCGCTCTACATTACCTATTACTATTAGAAATGGCAGTCTAGCAGTAAAACCCTCATTTAATACTTTGGTGGTTGAACTGATAGATAGACAGGAGAACTAGTAGTGGAGATATAACACGTAATTGCAAATGAAACATTTTTTTAATGTAAGCATGCCAGAGCATTGTTGTTTCTTTCCTCTTCTGTGATTCCCCCTTGTAGAATGCACCGCTTATGTCAACGAAAATGGGTTTACGACTGGTAAGCATGCATGCATCACATTGCTTCTCACGATGATGATGATGATAATGATAAAACGCTACAACAGACAATATGGTATTAGCAGCGCAGCAGCGGTAGCAGCAGCAACAGCAAACAACGCTATAATATTATAGCAGTTTTGGTTTGGTACAACAAGCGACAGCGATCATTCTAAATTATGTACCTACCTGTGCATGCAATAAGATAGGAGAACACGCAAAAAAAGTCATTGTTGTTGCATTTTTTTTACTTGCTAACTTATCTCTATTCTCAATGTATGTATATTAGTTTATTATGTATTTTTGATACAGGTAGAGCACCACACAGATCACTCTAATCACCGCACTACCACTACCATCATTATCATCACCACCACAGGATGTTCACAAAAAGCCTTTTTATTCCATTTTTTGGTGTTGAATCGTATGAAACGCGTTGCATTATTTTGCATCATCATCATCATCGCAAGCATCACCACTACCAACATTGTTAGTATTTTTGTTCCACAATCCACAATAATAATAATCAATAGAACAAAACAAGCGAATGCTTCATCATTATTATTTTATACATACACATCGCAGTAAAACCCCTTTTTGTCTCTTTGCTCTTCTGTTGAAAAAAATAACTTCTCCTCGGTCTAGGTCTCCTTTAAATACTTAATCACATATTACATATTTTATTTATCCTCATCATCATTATTGCTATTTATATTCACTTTTTTATTTCTTGCATATTATTCGTTCATTTTATTTATTTGTTCTTCTCTTCATTCACTTTGATATTTTTGATGGTGGTGGTGGTGGTGGCGGTGTTATATTATTATTATGATGTTTGTTGGAGTACATCATCGTCATCATCACCAACACATCTCATCTCAAACAAATATATACCAGAGACACAGAGAGAGAAACGCATAATATATTTTTAATGTTATAACGAGACGTGCAAAATTGTTCTTCAGCAGTGAGATTAAGTACAAAGATAAGCAGAGCTCTACACAAACGACACATAAAATAGTGTGGCAGCAGCGGCGGCGGTGGTGGTAGTGATCAAGGTGCACTATTTTGCGATACGACTTGGTTTTGCGTTTTTATTCATTTGGCATTGCATATTAACGTAATAATTTGCCATAAAACTAGCACAACAGCAACAGCAGAAGTAGCAATTTAGAAGAAGTCTCTGGTATGCATTTTAATAATGCCTCTGTTGTAATGCATCATCATGGAATATTATTACATTTAAAGGTAAAATAAATAAATTATATATACATTTTTTTTTGATTTGAGTAGCAGTTTTAGTGCATGCATACAACAAAAGCGTATTATATGAATTTGGTAAGAAGACAGGCAGAGAGGAGAGATAACGTTCTCGTCATATTCTCGTGTATTGGAGGAGCATAGTGTCTGCAAAAAAGTGGCATCTCTCTCTGATTCCTGATTAGAATCATTCATATACTACTAACTCTTCAATATTTGTATGGTTTTACTTTTTACAATAAAGGTTACGACATGCTTATGCGATTACTATTTTTTGTATTCTTTTTTGGTTGAATGTTTGAAGGACAAAATCGACACATTTCAGTTAGACTTTAGGCCCTGACTTGACTCTAATCTTGTTGTTTGCTTTACTACTACAATGTTCCACCACCACCAACCTCTCGGCTACTATTAACTATTGACTGACATTAACCGACATAACGTATTCATATGCACACTCACAGAAAATCGCGTTCGTTCTGATGTATACCATCATTTTATTTTATCGCCATCATCGTCATGATCAAAATGTACGATAATATTTTGTTGTGTGCTAGTGTTGTACGCGATAGGATGATGATGAGTTAAAAAAGTTAATTGCCATTATACCAAGTAAAGATGAAATACAAAGTGACCAATACTAAAGGTTGTTCAGATGTAATCAAATTCCGAACTAAATCCCCAAATTTATTGATTAAGTGCTCAAGTGACACGTTCAAAAAGTTTATTGATTGGTGATGCTAATAATAATGATTATTTCTGATATGAATGTGTGTGAAGGTACAAACGTAGAAGCAAGGATGCTGTTTTTGGCATAATAACGGTGACAAATCATCGGTAGAGATAGCAGTGAAGATTGACGGTCGTGGTGAGATATTCGCTTACGTCGTAGTGTATGTACGTGGGATTTTTTGTTCGTATTGGATTTGCATAAGTTGTGTTAAAAAATACAAAAAAAATAATAATTTAAACGCTTATTGTACTGGAATGTTCTGTGGAAATAAATTCAGGATGTGTTAAAAGTGTTGTAAATTATGCTGATCTTGTGAAGAAATCCTAGCGTATTAAATTTTTGTTTTTGTATGCAAGACGCAAGAAAAGTGTGGCAATTGTATTACATGCCTGTGCATGTAACAAGATTTTGCAGAGAAAAGGATTCTCAACAAGAAGTCTTGTAACTGATTCCCATATACTTCTTAAAGACAGCAAAAAAGAGTCCATACAAAATTTTGGAAAATGCCCTTGTTTGATAAAAAGCGTGCTGCAGTGAATGGCAGTGGGGGAGGCAGCAATGGCAGTAATGGCCCAGTGATTTCACCACCTCCTCGAAACGGAAATAATAATGCAAATTCTGGGAACTCTCCTCTTGGAAATCATAATCATCAAATGGACAAGTCAGGATATCAATTTGAAGCAGTTGACAGTAACGGTATCATCTCCAGGAACAACGTGACGAAACCTAAATTGGTATTTCATTGTCAGCAAGCGCAAGGAAGCCCTACAGGCTTGATTTCAGGTTTCTCCAATGTAAAGGAATTGTACCAGAAAATTGCGGACTGTTACGAGTTCTCTGTTGATGACGTAAGCAAATACATATTACTCACTACTGCCTATAATATTCTACATTCCATTAGTCTGTAAAAAAATATGTATTTGAATCTCAAAACAATAGTAGTAGGCGCAATAATGATCATCATGCACGAGCATGAACATAATCGCATTATTATATTATTTACGTCCATGATGATGATAATGACAATGATGTCATGCTACTTCAGATAACAGAAGTAACTGATAGTAAGTAATATTAGCAGAGACATCGTGAGATTAAATTCAGGTGGTGCTGGTGGTATAAGGAAACTTATTACCTGTACAAAATTTTCAAGAAAAGTTACATTTATGCATCGCATGCATGCATATTTTTTTCCTTGTGTGTTGATTCATTCAACAACAAAGAAATTTTTATTTAATTGTTAGGCACACTCCCGTCTTTACTACTAAAAAATGTACCATTTTTATACAACAATCAAATGGTGAATTCACCCCATGCATGCCAACATATTGTATAGTTTGCATCCTTAAAACTTGAATCTCTGACTTACGTACCCAAATGAGGAAAATGATAAAAGGATGACAATTAAATGGCATTTTGAGAAACATGCTAACGCGTTTTTATATTGTATAGTTTGCATCCTTAAAACTTGAATCTCTGACTTACGTACCCAAATGAGGAAAATGATAAAAGGATGACAATTAAATGGCATTTTGAGAAACATGCTAACGCGTTGTAAAAGTTGGCTTTTATCAAATAAAAAAAGACATCATGTAGTACAAACTGAATCTATATGATTTAATCTATGAGCGAAGAAAAAAAAGGAGGAGAGTAGCAGAGACATTAAAAAAATTGTGTAGTTAGTTTTAGTTCATAGTTTTGTAGGGACAACCCAATATCAGTAACATTAAAAGTTAACAGGTAGAATATAGAAATGCATGCTCAATTAACTTGCGTTTCCTTCCGGTAAAAAAACAAGATGACGACGACAACGATGACTTTAAAATGAGAACACACAGAGAGGGGAGAATTAAGCTACAAATCATAATTATCTTTTGAGAGTGAGTGCAAGTCAATTTTTTTTACCCCATGCTGCAGCGGAACAAAGACAGAAAGAACAGCCAACGCTTTCACAAAAAACCGTACATTCTTGTTCTTTATACGTTTTTATGCTTCTTGTCTGTTGCACCTCACGTTTCTCACCAGGGCATGTCGCACGACACGCGAGTCACAATAATAATAATATTGTACAGGGTATATACATACATATTATACTCTTTTATTCTATGTATATTTTTTCTAGTAGTGTTGATCTACTTTGTATAAAGGTACAAATTTGTATTGTTTGCTCAAGAACAAATTATTAAAGTTTTCTTCATATTCACCAAAGATGATTTTTAACGAGATAAAAAAATAAATAGGATGCGCATGAATACTTGAAACAAATGACAATCATAATAATAATCATAAAGACAGGAAATAATTAGAAATCTTATTTGTATTGAAATGTGTCATTTTTTTAAAGGTTATTAAGTTAATGAACTATTCAATAATTTTTTGATGCATGCTAGATTTTATTCTGTACCCTCAACACGCACCGAATCGACATGGAAAATTTGTTGAGTGCTCAACTCTGCCTGGATGACTTTATTTTTGTCCATCGTAAAGGAACCAAGAAAGAGGTAGAGGTGACAAAATCTGAAGAAGCACTGGGTCTCACAATCACTGACAACGGGAACGGATATGCCTTTATCAAGCGCATCAAGGATGGGTCCATTATTGACAAAAGTAAAGTGATTCAGGTGGGAGATCATATTGAAAGGATTGACAATGAAAATCTTGTAGGCTGGAGGCATGTGGAAGTGGCCAAATATCTCAAGTCTATTCCAGTAGGAAAAACTTTTACAATTCGACTCGTGGAACCTCTAAAAGCTGGCTTTAGTGAGTGAAATACCAAAGTTGTTGATAGTGATGATGGATGATGACATGATAAGGGTAACAAGAGACTGAAAGCGTATTCTTCTTTCACAGTGAATATTGGACCAAAATCTGATCCAAAGAAAGGAAACAAGGGGAAAAGTTACGGAAGTGGAAAAGAAACACTTAGATTCCGATCTAATGGACCTGCACAAATCGAGCAAGCAGTATGTGTTTTAATGATGAATAATACTACCTATGCATTCTACAATGAACGCTGTGGAAGCTGAAACTTAAAATTGGATTTTATTTTTCTTACTAGCCTGATGACCTTGCCAAGACCGCAATAGAGAATGTCAACAGACTCTTAGAAAATTTTATGGGAATCAATGACGTTGATTTAGGTAAATGCTTATATATACGATGATTGTGAACATTTTGTTTAAAAATATATAACAAAAGGTCATTATCATAGTTTATTCTTTTTATTTTCCAGCAACCCAAATATTTGAAATGGCAAACAGCAAAAGTAACACAATGGAGTTGGCGGAGGCTGTGGATAATTCGGAATTGGAATCGTTTGGTTTCACGGATGACTTTTTAATTGACGTTTGGGGCATTGTGACAGATGCAAAGTCGGGCAGATTGGGCCCCTAAAAATAATTAACTTATAATAATATTATTATTATTAATTAATCCGCATAATGTGCAATTAATAAGCAGTGCATATATGTATGCTTAAAAATAGTATGTATACCTCCTCATCCATTTTGCCATAAGATTTCATCATCGTCATCATCATCTTCACTTTTAAAACACCGTGTAATAGTGCTTAGATGAAAATGTTACCAATAATAATAATATACCGATTATTATTACGCTCTTGTAATAACAACTGTATTATTACTTAAACTTTTATTGTGGTTAATATTGTAAATAGCATTAAAAACTGATAATGATCTAAAAAATATATATTTAGCATCATTATCAAGCTCGAGCTCCTTGTGATTTTGTCTATTATATAACTCTACTTTTTTGTCAAGTAGAGTCTCCTTCCTCACCACCTCTCTGTAAAAAATGCCACATTATCGAAATATGATAATTTAACATGTTACAATAGCTAGATTATTTTCCACATAATGTCCACAACTAACTGAAATCACTAATATGACTACGTCTTATGTATGTTTAATAATATACCTTATTGACTGTGCATCAAGTATGCATAGGTATTATATGATCATGTACTGTTATTTTTAGCAAATAAATTTTTTATTCTTATTTATTGATGCTATCCATTGAGCACGTCCCGTTTGTGAAAATTTGTGCATAATTGCCTGTAAATAAATAAATTTCAAATCAAAAGACCTTTTTTTTATCGAGTTGATCATTTTCAGATTTATTATTATTATTTTTATCGTTACTTATTTTTTACGCAAAACTTGCTACTTTTTATGCAATACAAGTATTCATTTATCATCATAATAAACAGCCAAGTTCTGCATAAAATGGTGACTAATATAATGTAAAAAATTAGTAAAAAGCATTGTCTCAGTTATATAAGTTAGGTATAGTCTCTCTACTTCAGTAAGCGTTATTTTTACTTTTTAACATTACATCTCATCTCTCGCTCTTTCGCTTTTTAAAATTAATTATTATTATTATTCTGGTGAACATTATGTTTATTATGGACCCCTTTTTAATCAAACGAAAAAAAAATGTCATTTACTACTCCCACAGTCTACTTTAACTTGTATATACCACCGCACGCAATACTAAACACAACACAAAAAAAATTGACAAATACAAAAAAATGAGAATCATCATGTTTTACCATTAAAATTCAAAAGTAGTTTAAAGTGAATTCACTAACAAGATCATTGTAATAATAATATTGTTATGTACCACATGACAAGGAATGAATAAAATTATGAAAGCTATTAGAGACAATGCAACGGAAATAAGCGAAAAGTACAAAAGTGCCTAAAAAAATTCTTTTACAAAACAGTTGACCAACATAATACTTTTTATCTCCATAAATGCGCAACAACTCTATATATCGCCACCATCACATTCGATTTTTCGATTATTATTATCAATATTTCTTAGAATAGTTAAAAAATATCATGGTATAGAACGAGAATAAACACCGAGTCGACATTTCTCTCTCTCTCTCTCTCTTTCAGTAAAACTTTCTTTTCTACATATCTATTTGACTATCCAAAGAACAAAGCTACAGATATATATATATATCGGAGCTTAAGGAATAGATTCGCTTAGGCTGATATTTTTTTTGCTAAATATATACCGGTTTTAGTTTTTAGTCTCTTAAGTAGAGTGGTGAATATTGCGATTTTAACGAGAAGGAGAAATTATTATTTTAGAGGATCAAATTTTCAGGCTTAATGTATGTAGGTAGTATGGTAGGCAAGAGTTTTTTTTTTGTAGCTTATAACGTGTGTGTGTGTGTGTGTTGCATTAATATTATTACAATTTATAGATGTAGCAATAATAATATTTTTATGATAATAATTTAGCATCTTATATATTTCATATGTATATTAATATCAACATCAGGTTCTGCTTGGTTTCGGGTTAGACTTCACTAACCATTAAAACCCTTCCAAAAAGCACTAGAGCACATTACCATAAATTCTTTCTTTTCGCATGAAATCCAAAGTATTCCACACCATTTTGTCTTGGAAAGAGAGATACAAAGAATTAATGACGATTTAGACTGTAAACAGGTATAAACCAATGCTTTCTTTTAATTTAACAGTAAAAGTTACTGTTGTTGTCAATTTACACTTTAATTTACTTACATATCTAGACAGACTTATACGCTCATTTACGATTACATAATTTATACAGTTACGAATAATTTTAAAGGTTAGATGATGGTGTAGGTTTAAAGTAGGCTTTTTTTCATATAAACTGGAATATCATCATCGTCATCATCATTATGACTGCGACATTCATTTTTACACAAATATTACACAGTTTATTGTTTAAAATTTTTATTCTATTTTTTTTGGTGCGCGCAACAGTTAATATATCTAGCGAAGAAAAAAAATTATTGTTTGCATTACAAAAATGGATTTTCTGCCGCACGCAGCATTTGAGGTGGAGGCTTGAGAACTTTAGAAGACTTCACATTATTATAACAGAGGCAAGTTATAATGTTAATGATACTTACATAATGTAACATTGATTACAAGGTAGAGTAAGAATTAATTATTGTGATAATAATGTTTAAGTATAATGGTACAAACTAGGCATACGTCGACACGAGGAGCTTTCTAACACATTTTGCGAATCATTTGACATGACTGAGGAGCGACAGACTGTCAGGAGAGCGTAGTGGCTATTTTTTACGTCGGAATAAACTGTAAAACATATATCATTCTGATGTTCAATTACTTTTGTTGATGAATGAGGTATGTATGGTATCAAGTAATGTAGAAAAGATGTGAAGACACAACGCAACGCAACAAACATGCTGACTGTAGTAGTCGACGTGTAGATTGGTGGTGCTTGCAAACACTTTACCTCCGCGGCGTAGCACTGTTGGTCATCTTTTTCGACATGGTTTCCTCTTCTGTTACACAACTGCGGAATTTTGCCACTTTGTTACGAAGTTCTGTTAGCATTGCAATTTTCTCCATACACTGCTCATCCAGCTGTTGTGAATACGCTACAAAGATAAATTGTAAATTGAAAAATATGAATTGACAAGTGCAAAAGACATTCACATGAACTAACTGTGGAATATTATGTTGTTGCTGTGTTTGTACCTTCTTGATCGTACTCAACCTGATTGGTCATACTCAGTAACAACTTGTCTTTTGCCATCCACTGGGCATTAGCTTCAGTAACCATCTTGTGATACTCTACCATATCCTCCTCTGCTTCTTGCATTTTTGAAATGGTCTCGTGGAATGTTAGTAATTCTCCTGATATCTCCCCTTCCTGTAAAATAAAACCAACAGTAGAATAAATGAATTTTTGGGAAAGCGAAGAAAAGGAATTATTTACTTTCAATTAACTTGAAAAGTATGCACATGTTCTATTGTCACGTACGTTAAGAGATCGAAGTTGAGCAAGATCGCTTTCACTTTCCATCGTTTCCACATCGTCTTCAGGCACAGAGGACATTTTAGATCCAAGAGGGAAAAAACCATATGGTTATACAATACATATTGACTAAAGTTATTGAAACAAGGTCAAATTTCAACGTAAATTTTCATACCTTTCCACTATAAATTTCAAAAAAGCTACACGATATCAAGAGGTTATGTTGTCGATATTGAGGCATTTTGAGAAAACGGAAAACATCTTTTGCAGTCATCGCATATACACCCTTCTGACAGTCTTGAGTTTTGCCATTAAAATCTCCACCCATTGTATGCGTTTTACCACTCCCAGTTTGTCCATAGGCGAAACAAGTGGCCATTCCACCCTCAAACACAGTTTGGACTAAAGGTCTAGCTGTAAACCTATCAAAAAAATAGGTCACAAGTTTGTAATTTTCCCAGATGAAAACATTTGAGTAGTTTTAAAACGGTATAGTTTGACCAACGCATTTACTTGTAAACAACTTCATTGGAGCACGTCTCATCAAAGGCATAGTCAAACCGAAAGTGCTGGTTCTCCAAAAACTTTGTCAGGTCTACTTTTTGCTTTGGTTCATGGACAATTATTTGGTTTTTATTAGGCACGGTTATCACATCCACCTCTTTTCTCACATTCTCTATATAAAGCATGATCAACGTATAAAAGTAATTCTAGTAACATTTTTCACGATGAGTAAAAAGACTGCACAGTGCACATACCCTTTTTATTCATCGGACGTTTTCGAACGCACACTGTAATCTGATGATCCTCAACCGCGTCACTGTCCCGCAGTGGAGTGAATTCCAAATTGTTACGATACTCACTACAAACAAATTGAAGCTGTTTATTATCAAACAAAATATATATTGATTTAGTTTGACTTTGAACCAAATCATCAACATCATCATACCGAATCATGTTGGAAAACTCCCAGTTGGGATTGCCAGGGTCCATATTCATTAAATTTTCCTTTTCATTCTTCATTTCTGCTTGTCTCATTCTCCTCTCTTCCCTGTTCTTTTTCAACTTTTCAACCTCTTTTACCACATTGCTTCTCCGACGAGACGCAGCTCCTGTATTGGTAAGCTGACTCTGGTCTGCTCTGGTGACAGTTCCCCCTCCACTTCCATTGACATGAGGTGTAATCTCCATATTCTGATCATCCATGTCAGTAGCCGAGTCAGGTATTTTCACAGTTGCAGGAGCTAGCTGAGTCGTCCTCGTCGCTCTCGGGATTCTTCCCGCGTTATTTGGTGCGCTCGGCATCACGTTTCCAGTATTTATCTGGTTTTTGCCAGCCACTGCAGGTATCTTTGGAGAAAACAGAATTTTAGCTTTATTATCACAGCACAACACAACACAGACAGTCCAATTACCAATGATAATGACCAGCAAAAACAACTACTACAAACTCAATGAAATTGCTACATAAAAATGCAAATATGTAACAGACAATGAAAACTGTAAAGTGACCATGGTATAAAAAACAACCATGTTTCAATCAAGCCAATGATTGCTATACTATTAGCTATACCCAAAGAATCTGTGGCAAGGAGCCCGTATTATTATTGGCTTTTACAAAGTCTTCTGAAGACGAGGTAGAATGAAATCGTTTGAAATGCATTTCTGACCGACAGCATGGAGCACCAACGAAAACTGGAGTTTGATTATTATTATTTCTATCCTCTGCTACCTCCATCACAACTGGCGAAGAACTGCCAATTTTTTGAAGGAGTTTCTCATGAGCAAACAAAAATCTTTGCGTTATGGCATTTCCTCTCGATAACTTTCTTTTTCCTTTAACAGGATCAGGGGACAACTTGCTACAACTACTACTTCTCGTCACAACCCATGTAGGAAGTTGGTTTTCTGTCCAGGTAAACCGAGGAACAGAAGCAGTTGTCTCAGATGAAGCTGCAATCTTTTTGTTTCGTCCATGTAACCATAACTTGTCGAAACAGGAAGTTACGGTGGCACCGTCATCATTAACATCTTTGTGCTGATACTCTGTTCCGTCCAGAACGTCTTTATTAATTGACTTTGCTGCTTTCGTGCACGAGCAGCACCAGTAAAACATTTTATGACTGCGATAATTGGCTAATGTTCAAATGAAAATTGTAATGATGGCACGTGAAAGAGCAGGTGAAAACGACAGACAATGAACTCAAAGTGAGTTGATTTTGGTTGACTGAATCTAAATAAAACGCTTATTGTACAAGAAAACCTACTTGTCCAAGTTGTCACTTTTTACCAATAAACCGAATAAAAATTCCCAACGAAAAACTCGGTCAGTTTCTTTGTCGCTACCACCACCACTTGCTCCAAATACCTCCAGCCATCAACCCACAAAGCCTATGCGGCTATTATACTATTTCCCAGATAAAATGCCTACATACATGGGTAAACTTGTTTGACTTTTTTCACATAAGCTATATATTTATTGATATCCAATCTTTCCAGTTTTCTTTTTGTCTAATGTCTTTGACTTTGGTGACTTGATTTGCCAAGTGGCCAACTGGTCACCGATAAATAAATGAATGCGAATATAAAAAAAAGTTGTATTGATGTGAAAACAACAAAATAAGTAGAAATATCAAACAATGCTCAACCTCATTTTTTTC
>JAHZMZ010002615.1:0-10061 GCA_027743805.1 Lepidocyrtoides sp. E14 | reverse complement strand
TATGTCAAGTTTCATTGTTAGATAGAAAAACTATGATGAAAAATTTAAATTACAAACCGCTAAAATTTTCCGAGGAAGATTCCAATTTTCTAGCTTTAATTTTTCTGAATCTGTCAACAAGGATATATCTTGTTTTGACAACTCATTACTGGCAGAGTTTGCCAATTCTTTGATTGCCTTTCTGTTAGTGAATGCCCCCTTGAACTTTCCCTTCTTTTTCGTTTTCTCTTTAGCACCTTTTCCATGTGCACCAGCGTTTTTCTTTTTATCTCCAGACGTATTGGAACGCTGTTTGCCTCGTTTAGACTTTGGTTCCTTAAAGACTTTTGCTTCCAGCGACTTCTCCCGTTTATTTAATTGTTTCGCTGTCTGAAAGTCGTTCCTATTAGAATCGTCGTTTGATGCAACTTCAGAATCCGCATTTAAAGGTAGCCTTTTAGGAGACAAGGCGTGTTTTTGATTTCTGAAAGGGGTACGATTTTCCATGTCAGGTGTTGGAGGCAAAGCTTCAAGTATTTCTGCGTCGTCACCAAACATATCAGGACTGCAAACTGTTTCACACTGGCTGTCGATACCGTTTACAGCTTCCGAAAAAACATCGACATTCTTTTCGTTATTTTCAATTTTGTCCAGCGCATTTAAGAAGGAATCGTTCTCTATTGATAGCGGACTGAATGTAGAACTTTCATCAAGAGAGGGTCGTTTTGAGCTTGAGGTGGCACGCTGATGATTTTGAGTTAAGACCCTTGGAGTGCCGCATTCATTCGGCTGTTCCTCCTCTGAGTGGTTTTCTGTCTGAGCGAAACCAACACTGCCATTAGTCACCACAGTTGCTGAAGGACCCCTTTTCCGCTTTTGGCTAGATCTTTAAATAGTACCATGTAAAAATCAATTAACTCAGCTTATAAGATGATGATGATTATATAATTTTCAATCTAACCTGCTCACGGGTTGACGTGGTGTTCGACTTTTTAAATCGACATGTTTAGTCGAAATCTCTTCATATACCAAATCAAGTTCAACGCCAGCACCAACACCATCTTTCGAACTCCCAGAACTAGCCTTGCTGGCCAGTCTGCTTGATCGACGAGCACTCATTTTCCCGAAAAATACTTCAAATAATACTTAATCTCTTCAGCGGATCAGCCCACCACCATCATTTAAAATGTACAAGTATCGTTGGGTTCCGTTGGTCTACAATCAATAATTATTATTATTGTCAGAGAAAGGTCAAAATATACAATCGATACAGGTTTTTAGACAAGTAACAAAGCTCATGCGAACAGCTCATAATAATACAAAGGTTTTTTTTACCTTACCATCATATTATTCTGCTTGCAGCAATATTTGATCCTTCCTGTCATATAACACTCACAACAGTTGACAGTTGACACTTTGACACAAACCACTGACACTTTAACATTCGGCAAACGAATGATTTTTGAACGCTCTATTCCATTTCAGATCCATCAGTACAATGTAAAAAAGGTAATAAAAATTTAATACATACTGCGTCTTTAGAATTGACTACAAAAAAAACATGAATTTTGCCTCAATTAACTTAATTTTCAATTTGTTTTTCACTTCAGCAGCAACAGTGAAGTAAAACAACTGATTTTGCATCTGGAAGTAAAAGATTCGACTTAGACTTCACCAGTAAATTCATGAACAAACTGAAACAACGAAGACACAAAATCATGAATATCTGCTTCCCGCAAAAATATATAAACTTGAGCTGCTGGTAAATGTTTTGACTCATTGTACCCCAACCAACTTAATCCAATCCAGACTGTGCCCATTGGTCTTCTATACTGGAATAGCGGGTTTATCACGGTAATTTGAAGTGTCACAAATTGGCTACACAGCAAGTCATCAAGAAAAATCAAAGCCAAAAGTGGACAAGTAAATTATAGCATTTTGTCATTTTTATTCTGAGGAATTAAAACAAAAGAGGATTAAATCTGTCAAACTTTATAATTGATACGGCTTTAATTAAATAATTAACCATATTTCCATTCTAGTTGCCTCTTAAATTAGGAATCAGGTGTGTTAAATTAGTTATTTATTTCAAGTGAGTGGCTGACTATTGCCAATGATCGTCCAAGCTCAATGTCAAAATGGATGATGATGGAACAAGTCAAATAATTTGTCTGGTTTCTTTTCTTTCGGCACTTTCCAGTTGTTAGCTGTATTACTCATCTTTGACTCAACCGGTTAACAAACCACATTTTGCGTTTGAGGCCATATTCGGAAGCTGAAATTCCGAAGAAATGGACGTACAAGCAATAAAGATAATGCAAGATGGACTGCACAGAGTTAGAGTTCCAGGGCCAAACGATAAAGTTTGGAAGGATGAATGCGTCTATTCCTTTGACACACCGGTTCGCTTTAATTTTAATATAAAGCTTTTTCAGATGGAAGTTGGATTGTGATTGTAATGTGGAAGCACATTTGACAGCTAACGCAAACTTTGTTATACTTTTTAGGAAGGTGAAGAAGGCCTTTATGTTTGTCTTCGAACGTTTTGGGGGGTTGGTCGGGATCATTTAGACCAATATCATAGGAGAACCGGAAACTCAATTTTTCTACACATTCGTCGTGTGAAGACTAAGGTAATAAGTAATACCAATAATTGTGTTGGGTGTGTAAATTAATTAATGGGGATAATATTGACTAGATGGCAACATTCCTTCCTTAATCTCACAAAATATTTTTCCTCGCAGATTGAGATCTCTCACATTAATAACGGGGACGGACCAGAAAAGAAAGTTACAAGACTTGCGATTGGAGTAGAGGGTGGGTTTGACGCAACCCAACCTGAAGTTCAGTATGACATCAAAGATACCTACGGCATTGTCCTTCTTCCTGGTTTGATTCGAATTGATTTACCAAATGGGCACTTACCTACTCCGGTTGGTAAAATCTATCTACGCATACTACACGAATGTCAAGACGCTGAATGTAATTCATAAAATTTCCTTTATGGCTTTTGTGGTTTGTAGATTTCGGATGCTGTTACAGGAGTAATTAACGCGGAATCTGCAACAAAGATAGCTGAAGCGGAAGCGCTAGCTGGTACTTGGGATGGAGAAATCCGCCAAATTACTAAACATTCTGACATATTGCAACAATTGGATAACGGAAAAAAGGTTCCACCAAAGGGTTGGAGGTGTGAGGCTGAAGGCTGTCCGAAGACCGAAAATCTTTGGATGAATCTTACCGATGGCACTATATTATGTGGAAGAAAATATGCTGATGGAAGCGGTGGAAATAACCATGCCGTTGAGCATTACACTGCAACAAGTAGGGATACATTACATTATTGCTTACAATATTTAACGACCACAATTAAAAAGACTATCATCCGTAATAATTTGCTTTTACTAATTTATTTTACCTCCAGAGTATCCGCTGGCTGTTAAACTTGGGACCATTACTCCTGATGGAAAGGCTGATGTCTACTCTTATGACGAAGACGACATGGTTCTAGATAAGAATCTAGTTCAACATCTGGCCCACTTTGGAATCAACGTCGCTCAAATGGAAAAGGTATGCGTTATGCGTAGTCAGTCATAACTTACAAATTGTAAATATTCTTTTACACAATCAACAATAGATGCGGTTAAACAATCCAATTTCATCTGTCTACTATATAGTGAATAATGAGTTTGTTCAACATTTTTCAGACGGAGAGAACAATGATCGAAATGGAGATAGATTTAAATAAAAGAAGTTACAGTGAAATTTCTGCTTTGACTGAAGCTGGGACAAAATTGAAGCCACTTTGTGGGCCAGGGCTTACAGGATTAACGAATCTAGGAAATTCTTGTTACTTGAACTCAATCGTCCAGGTTCTTTTCACGGTACCAAATTTTCAAGAGCGGTTCATTAAGAATGGACCCATTTACATAGATGCTTCTCAAGACCCCGTCGGTGATTTCAATGTACAAATGTATGTAAACAGTTACTCTGACCTGTAACCTCCCATTAAGTTGACCAATGGCAATTCGATAATGTTAAGTTAATTCTTAATTTAAAAAAAAATTATAAGGTCGAAGCTTGCGCATGGTCTTTTAAGTGGTAAATACGCTGTAAAAGCTGACGCGGAAGAAGATTCAGATCGTCAGCTTGGAATAAGTCCTCACATGTTTAAGCATCTGGTTGGACGAGGACATGCTGAATTTTCCACCAAAAAGCAACAAGATGCACAAGAATACTTTTTGCATCTTGTAAACGTTTTGGAGGTATAGACACAGTTTTAGAGAAACGTCAATGCATAAATGAAATAATATAGTTACACAATAACTTGATAAACTTTGCTATTTTTTCTAACAGCGTCACAGTCGCAGTGATTTAAATCCTGCAGACTGCTTTAAATTTCTGGTTGAGGATAAGGTCCAGTGTGATGCTTCTAAAAAAGTGAAATATACCCAAAGGACTGAATATTTCCTGCCGCTGCCAATTCCAATGTCGTGTGCTATTAACAAAGAGGAAGTAGAGGCGTACGAAAAACGAAAAGAGGAAGCGAAAGCTCAAAATACTACACTGTATAAATTAAAATTTTAGTGCTGGAATTATAATGTCGAGTTTTCAAAGCTCTTTTTGTGCTAAAAGATTTTATTATAAATACTTTCAGGGCTCAGGGTGATATTGTTCGCCCCATAATTCCATTCGATGCCTGTATTCAAGCTTTTGTGGAAAAGGAAACCCTTGATCGATTCTATAGTAGTGCTGTTCAAAAAGTGGTAACTGCCAGCAAGTAAGAGTTTTATATAACACATGAGTTTAACTTTGTTGGTCACGCAATCGGGGGCAAGGGTAGGTAAACTTTGTTTGAATAATATGTTATTAATTTCATTTAGATTCACAGAACCATCTTCTGCGACAGCGAAACCAAAAGGTATATTTTTAAAATTAAAACGATCGTTATGTACAGTGTGGTTATTTGAAGCATCAAATCTTCATGAGTACTAAAATGGCGGTTACAATATCGGTTGCAGTTTCCATTGATGAAGCTGTTGTAAGTCAACTAATGGAAATGGGCTTTCAACCAAATGCTTGCCGGCGCGCTGTCATGTTGTCAGGAAACGCTGGCGCTGAAATTGCCATGAACTGGATAATGCAGCACATGGAGGATCCCGATCTAAATGATCCAATTAATTGTGACGATTCAGAGTCATCGTCAGGAGAATTTACAGCTAACCCTGATGCATTAGCTTCGATAGAAGCTATGGGTTTCACTGCGGCCCAAGCCATGAAGGCGCTTCAGGCAACTGATAACAATTTGGAACGAGCCGTAGACTGGATTTTCTCTCACGCCGAACAGCTTGATGCAATGGTTGAAAATGCAAATGTGTCTGGAAACAGCAGTCAAGCCTCTAAAACTAAGCCTGCAAATGTTACTGATGGATCACCAAGTAAGTACATGATCATAACCTGTACTGGAACCCATTGTTTCCGGACAATATAAGTTGTGGTAATTAGTTGGCTAATTTTTGATTCATGATTTATCATCATTAGAATACAAACTATTAGCCTTTGTGTCACATATGGGTACATCCTCAATGGTGGGACATTACGTATGCCACATTTGGAAAGATAACGCATGGGTCCTCTTCAATGATAATCGAGTTGCTGCATCAGAAAATCTACCAAAAGACCTTGGATATTTGTACTTTTATAGGAGAGTATAAAGAATGGCTAGTTTGTAACTTTTGTAATGAATGAATGTTAAAATAATGATATGTGTGTCTAATCTAATCAGTTTCATTATGCGTGTTACTGTTACTACTTATTGACTACTTGATATGAAGGGATCGCGCCTGGTCCTGTATCTGCTACAAACACGAAGTCAAGTCAAATTAAGGATGCATGGTAAGAGAAATGTTAAATGTTATCGGTACAAGTGGAAAAGATCGAAGTTGAACAAATTAAATGATTTTCGCCTGTTAAAAGCTATTATTTGTTGTCCCCACTTATACAAATTAATACTAATGAATAAATAAATAAATAATTTTTTTGAATAGCAAAAAATACGACATGCAGGGTGTCAGTTTTACTTCATTTAAGGAGGATATATTTTTATTACAATTATCTTTTTTACACAATGATCAAAGAACTACATCAACCATTTGATTTTGGCTGATATATTAATAATTTGAAGCTACGATTTATACTTTGAAGAAACGAACAATGTTTTAATTCATACAATTCAACTTATGCTTTGGCTGAGAGTGCTCTTAAGTCTGCGAGGCATTTCTTCAAATTTTCTTGTTCTGACTCAGTTGTAATGGCCTTCTTTACGCTGTCTACAATCCAGTTCACCATGTGTTGCTGTTGGACATTGCGTTCAACCTAGAAGCATAAAGCACAAATCAACCAATGTTTTTTTCCAATATGACAACGGAGAAATGAGATAAAGTTTTCAACTAGAAACAGTCAAACATACATTGACTTTTTCAACTTGATAGTCGAGCCTTCTCTTGACTTCTTGGTACACTTCCATAAGTCGCTCCCTATACACTGCCTCTAATTGAAGGGCAACGTTCTCCCTCTTGGCTTCAAACAACATTTTCATGCCGTCAGCTTGGAACTGAGCCGTCTTCTCTCCTTCAATGTTTTCTTTTAGGGAATTTATTTCAGCGACCTTGCCAGAGTTGAGTTCATCCAAAATGTTCTAAAAATGTTGCAAAATAATTTGCCGTTAACATTTTTTATCAACTATTATGGCAATCAAAGGAGGGCATTCAACCTCCCACATCTGACTTTATACATTTTGCTCTTAATGTGAGCCTCTTGTTACTATTTCTCACCTGCTGTTCTTTCTCCAAATAAGCACTAACTTGTGGGCCAAACTTTTTGATACCATAAATAATCATAATGAAGAAAGAAACACCACCCCAGAATTCGTGCTCCAGAACCCAGATTTCTTTGCTCAGCAAATAGGTTAGAAGACCGGCACCGAATACATAAGGACCAGTTACTCCAGTTTTGGGATAAAAGTAGGTGAACCAAGCATCTGGAAGAAACCCAAATCTTGTAGGATCTGAATACACCTGCCGTTTTGGACGAGGAAAGTTAACCAGGTCACGCTCAGGTCCTTCTTTGAAAGGGGCCTGGGTAGCCTTTGTGCCAGACGTGATGCATCTTACGATACACAACGAGTTTGAAGGAAACTGGGCACCCGGACCAAAAGTTCCATTTCCCAGTACACCTAGAAGCACAAAAAAGACCAAAAGAGGATACAAAATAAAATGTAAAATGTAGTTGCTGTACACGAGGTTCTAACATCACTAAACTAAACCGGCAAAATCTGATTTACTTAGCTCCGAATATCAATCTGGTTATGACTACTAAAGGCTAAAAGTACAGCTTTCCGCTCCCAACCACATAATTCTCCAATTGACTAAACAATTATTTGCATTTTGCAAACAACTTATTAAACTAAACAGATAAAATCTACACTTACTAATTGCAGACGTCGATGGACGAACAAGCCTGGACAACATCATTCCTTTTTGTAAGGGAAATTGCTGGTTATTCCCGAATCTGTACTAATTACTTAGCTCCGAATATCAATCTGGTTATGACTACTAAAGGCTAAAAGTACAGCTTTCCGCTCCCAACCACATAATTCTCTAGTTGACTAAACAATTATTTGCATTTTGCAAACAACTTATTAAACTACACTTACTAATTGCAGACGTCGATGGACGAACAAGCCTGGACAACATCATTCCTTTTTGTAAGGGAAATTGCTGGTTATTCCCGAATCTGTACTAAAATAGTTCAGTAAATAAACCAACAATTTATTTCTTATTACCGAAAAAACTACAATGATAAGTGGGTCACTACTTAATGGTTCCAAATTGATAAAATTCTAAAAGTTAAATATATATTCAAATTATTGATCATCTGTTATTTCATATACATACCTGGTGGACTGGAAATCACGAGCGATGCACAAAAAATGGTGAAGAACGGATTGAGCAAAATCTTATGTTTTCGTGAATATGAAATAATATGAATGCGAATATTAGGGCGAAATACCTTCCTATAATCTATAGCCCAATACATGAGCATGAGCACGACTACGCTCTACGCAGCTAGCTGCAACCAAGTCAAGTCAAACAGAATATAAACAATTTAGTTACCAAATGTAACATAGATGGCACACAATATGCATCAAATACGGACGGGTAAAAGTAAAAAACAGGTCTTTGTTGAATTCATTTCATTCAAATTGAAAATTTCAAGGTCACAAAGAATAACCAAATTTTTTAGGTTTTTTTTTCATTCCCCAATGAAGTTATATGGAATTTATACTGGGCCATAAAGTGCATTTTATGATTAAATGAAAAAATAATTGCCCAGTCCATTAAATTAAAGATAGTTGAAGTTTGAAATTTGAAATGTAATTAATTGTCAGCTTTATTTTTTTTACTGATAACTTATCATTGATAAAAGACATACATTCAGAATAGGAGTCATTCTTCACCCATTTCGATAAATGGAAAAGAACGATATGTAAAAATATCGTTGAAATTTTAGGGTAAAATAAAGTAAAATAACGTCATTCCAATCAACTCATGCTCTAATAATTTACAAGTAGTACTAGTACGAATTCCAGCACGATCACTGCGGGCTATAATTAAGACATTTACAGGATTTTAAAAAAAATTTTGTACATAAATAATTAGATAAAATCTAGTTAAAAAGATAATTTTTATAACCTAATGTACTGAAACGTACTCACTATTGATAGAAGGCTTCAAACTAAATTCGACAATTTAATAAATAAGTCAATACATAGTCAATAGCACCGCTGTATTTACCATACTCGAAAGGCTGAACTCTACGAAAGAATTATGGCTTGTGAAAGGACGAATTTCGATTGAAAAAAGTATGTAGTCACAATTTACGGCAACTTGCCTGAAAAACACAAAAGTAGAAACATTTATTAATTCATTCATTATGATTATATCACTAAATAGTGTGTGCAATTCCATACAGTCAATGTAATTGCATATTGCATACATTTTATTTTAAGTCAGTCCCAACGTCTAAAATTAATGTAGAAAGTTGGCAAATCAATTCGGTGACTCAGTGTGAAAACTTGAATCTGATGAGATTTGGATTTCCTGTAAACAACAGCTGCAACAATGTAAATTTCACAGCAAAAATATATATACGTTATCGTTCGTTTTCCGTGTAGAAGTGCATTTGAAAGTATCCTTTCACCTTTATAGATAAAGCTGTCATTGTCAGTCAGAGCTAGTTACACTTTACACCTTTTGTAGTGCTAAAATGGTTTATAAACTGCTTGCTAAACTATATTACTAAACACTCCACCATGCTCTTTAATGTCATGTTCTATTGCTTCGTCGCCGTCGCTTCTACTCGCAATGTCAAGACATTGAACTGGATTTCCAAAACGACTTTCTTTCCCATTCTCAATGAATCTTTCAAAAGCGTAGTTTACAGCTGCAAAAAATAGTGCTGAACCAACAAAAAACACCGGCAGAATCATATCGTGTCTGAATGTGAAGTACGTACGTAGCTACTTGTATGGATTTTAAAAGTAAAAAATAATTTTCAAAGACCAAATTGAGGTTTTAATGAAAAACGTTTGACGTGGCAGACATTAAATCCGTTTCTGAAAGCACACAGTCAACTGCAGTTGCAATTGACCACTTTTTTAATCCATATGGAAGTAACTAACCACTTTAATAAAAAATATCCACAACTAAACAAGGTTTTTCCGTCATGTCAGCATTTAGCACACTCATTCCTTTTTTGTCGCTTTATGTATTTTCTTTATTTTGACATTACAAGTCATTTCAACTTACCCATGAGTTTAATATATACCTTTTACTTAAGTGAGCCTCACTAATGTCTCACTCAGTCGTTTCGTTAATCCGTTTCACACAAAAGCTCATAAAACCACGAATTCGTGCAGCATACCACAAATAATCCTGTGTTACGTGGTATTACTCTAAATTATTTAGTGAACTGAATAGGTAAGATGGATTGGATGATGCATCAATGTAATAATCAATGCA
>JAHZMZ010002614.1:0-15572 GCA_027743805.1 Lepidocyrtoides sp. E14 | reverse complement strand
AACTTTTGTCATGTCTTTGATGATCATAATAATAATGGTAATGATTATGATGACATGACACGAAACTATGCTTTTCTGTGAACTCAAACAGTACGTTTTAGAATAGATTGTACCTTCCATCTGAATTAAATTCTCTGTTGCTTTTCTCTATCACAATAATATACATAAGTGCAGTACAGATAGTGAGGTAGGTGCTATTTATGCCTAAATAATGCGTATAATAATAAGTTCAAATATTCATTTGCGTGTCTTTATTACTATACTACTGTCTACTGACTCTACTGACTCATGAGGATGATGACGATGATGATTTCATGATAGAAACTATAGACAGCGCCCAAAGTCCAAACGTAATTAAATGGCGGATATTATTAAACATTGACTTTTTGTTATCCCTCCGTTCATATGAATGCGTTGGTTTTTTGAACATAATGTGCCACAGCTTTCCAGCAGAAGAATATCCATAAGTAATGATAGACATGCATATATACATATGTCCAAGTTGTAACGTTGTTGTTTTACACTTGTCCTTCATCATCGTCCCATCTTTTTGTCTGCATTTCAATCCATGTAAAGTTGCATGAATACACACGTACACGTAAATACTTTGGCTAGTAATTACGCTCTTGTGTCTGCTTGTAATTTCCTTTAAAAATTTAATATGTCATCATCGTCATCATCATCATCATCATGATCATAGCATACCATACAATTCATTTCTGGTTTGTTGTGGCTCTTCCGACGACTCCTTCTACTACTGTTTCTCTACAAAACCAACCCGTTTTCGGTCATGTTGTTGTACCGAATTCATGTTTTATCGTATAGTTGTCTAATAATCATGATGATTCTTGCTGGTGATTGTGATCACTGCATCAAGCTCTACATACGTATGCATACCTAGTATGAAATGCGTGCGTAGGCCGGTGTTGACTAACGACAAAAGTGATGATTATGATGATCAACAAAATTTCATAGCAGGATACCATTATGCATACCTTCATATTTGTGTAGCAAACAGTACAATTCCAGACCAAATTCTGTTATGGAATAGTAGGAAAATGGAATGAGAGTGAACAAGTAAAATATTCTAGAGAACCGGATGTCATGTACCTAAGCGTGTAGTATTGCTTATAGTAGTACTTAGGTAGTATGTATATCCACCTCTTTTTCGCCGTCCACAGGGAATATGCATGAGCTTAATTTTCATAGAATTTCTCCTTTTCATAAAAAATTATAACAGGACGCCGCTGAGCATGCATAGTGTACACAAAAAGGAAAGAAGAAATGTACAGTCATGAATTAGGAATGACATCTCGTTACATAAATTTTTCACCTATTTTTCCTTTCCTTCCTTCCTGTGTGCGACTCACCACCATACCATCATCATCATCATGGGTAGGCAACTTTTCTAATACCTACTTGGTGAAAAAAAACTTACCCTTGCCCTGTTGCCTGTCTTCTTTGCTGGCATTTTCCTTTTTGTCCATGGAACGAGAATGAGCAAAAAACCTTTCCCCTTATTTCTCTCCTTCTTTTCAACGTTTCCCCGTTCAATTCAAGGTGAAAGATGTAATTATGATCTCAATTAAAGCGTAGTATCCCCCATAATACTTTTCCGGGACGTGATAAGGATAAAAAATAAATTATTAACTGGAAGCGAAAAAAAAACAAGGGAGTGACGACAACAAACAACATATTATCATTATTGTACTGCAGACATCCATAGTAGTAGTAGAGCACTAGCCGTCAGCCAGCATCTATGACTTCCAACCAAGTATTTTATCCTTAATCAATAGAGCATAAAATGGAAAATGCGTATAGAGAAAAAGAGTAGCTGTGTAACCAATACACATAATGCCAACGTGTATTTTCATCTTTATCGTTATGCGAAGGCCTAAAATGATGATGTAAGTAAAAAAAGTACAAATCAGTACACATGTTATGCAGTGCACACCAGCTGCTGCTGCCACTGCTACTTTTACCACTACACACTAATGTGTACAACAGATTTGCCCAATATACTCGATATAAAAGCTCATTGACAAAAAACTATTTTTTCTCTCTTCTTCGCTGTTGTTGTTGTTGTTTTCTCTTATCCACTTCGCTTCTTTTTTATTAGGACGCGAAGAGGGGAACAAGGCAAACCATTTTCATTTACAGAGAAAGAAATCACTGTCTTTTTGTATTCATTGTCCAAAATGAACGGTTCAGCGGAAGCAAGCAGCAGAGCAGCATCAACTGAAAGTAATGAATTGTATGTGTCAGTGCCCTTACAACATTGGCGAGCCCGGTGGCAATGATGATGATGATCATCATCATCATCACAATGTTTCAGAGTTGTACTGCTACTCAATTGTTAGTTGTGTGTGCACTCTAGTTACTTTCATGGGTTGAGTCAGGAAAAAAAGAGGAAAATGAAAGTTAAAAGATTTTTTTTCTTGGTTTGCTCGAGTATGTACATTGTACATCATTGCAGGGAAAGAGAGAGAGAGGAAAGTAACCATGTTGTGTACATAATGGAGACAGGAAAACGAGGACAGCTGTATATCTTCTTTTTTTTACACAATTGGTGAAAGCTGTGTATACTACAAGAAAAAAGAAGAAGAAGCAATACGAGAAAAAATGGAGAGAAAAAGAATCTATACAGATTTTTGTTGATGAGCGTGTAAAAGCGTATTATGAGATATTTTGATGATGGATTTATACATGCTTTTTCTCTGTACTTTTATCTTTCTGTAAAATAAAAATGTTGTCTGTGTANCTCTGTACTTTTATCTTTCTGTAAAATAAAAATGTTGTCTGTGTAGCTATTTCAATTCATTCGATCCCCATCGTTCAGCACTCACAAATTCTCCTTGTGCTATGCTAGGCATTCTCTTTTGAGTGTAAGTAAAAATCATACGACGACAACGTGTAGCGTAGTAAACAACAATAAGATGAAGAAACTAAAAAGGAGAGACGGAAGTTTCAACATAGTTAGTTACGCAATGGGTGAAGGAAGACGAGAAGAAAATAAAGTATTATTTTCTGTTTTGTTGTATCCTAATCATCAGCAACTTCAATAATAATAATAATGATAATAATAATATCAGTCTACACTACTAGTACTGGAGAAGCATTGCCTAGCAGAGGAAGTTTATACAAGTCTGTTTTTGTCCTCCTCTTCCTGATTGTGCATATGGGAAAATCTGTATATTATAGTATACGACAGTAGCATGGGCTACATAATATGTTTTAAATGGATATGCTTTCACAACAACAGAGCATACTACTTGGTTGGTAGCTGTTTTTTATATCCTGCCTGAAGGGAGGCAGACAAATGTGTAGGTAATAAATCTGTGCCCTGGCTAATTGGTTTTATGTGCCTTGTATCTCAATCCATACAGGAGAACCAGTCTGACATGAACAGAATCGTGGTGAAAGAGATACCAGCCGCTTTCCGGGGAAACATCAGTTGTGAAGTTACATTAGAGCCAAACTACAAATCAGTCCTATTAACAAAACCCCTCATGGTTGCAGGTAAGAAAATATGAGTGACTTGAAGAAAAAAAAATATGTTTACGTTGTTTTTGAGTAGAACTAAATTGACACTTTTTTATACAAAAAAAAACTTTTTTATACTTTTATGCCAACTTCCTTTAGCCAATAAATACATAATATTATTGGAAGCATGTGCATATATATGTAGCATAATAATACGACGACATATGTACTCAGCGTGTATTATTAATTCATATTGTATGTATTCTAATTTTGGCACCATTTTGACCCAGATCATTTCGAATGCCAATTTACTTCGCACTTTGAAAATAAATTACGTTACTTTCTGATACTTTTCTCAACATAAGGAAACTATTTCTCTATACATTTATTAGGATTATATTATGTATTTATAACAACCTCACTGTGGTACATATTATGCTTACGACATAACTGCCCTCACAAGGGCAATGCCAAATATTAGACATCAATAAGATGATTTTACAATCAAGAAATATTGTCCTTTCTCTTTGGTTTGGTTTGTGCATCTGTTTTACTTTCCTTTAGTGTTAGCTTTCTTTTCCACATTCTTTCGTACCATCACGTAGAGGTACTAGCACGAAAGATGGGCGAGCATCTGAGCATCTCTTTTTTAACGAATGGAGTCACATTCAGAATACCAAAAGTCACGACATTTCTTGATTTTATGGGTGTGTTAATATTACATTACATTTTGAACGAGCGAGAGAAATAATGGCAATTCACAATATTATATGATAATCCACTCTTGTACTGCTCTACTTTCAGTTTGCATTTTAACAACTCATTCCTTTTATCTTTACAACAACATTTACCTTACACTGCTGCTGCTCACTTTTGCAAACATATCTATTACAACCCTTATGGCTTGTTCCCCCAGAAAAAAAACTTTTTGCTTAAGTTTTGTTTTATGATGCGCCACATAATATTTATGCATGTCTACAAGCTAACCTACCAAGCAGCAGCAACAGCAGCAGTAAACGCTGATCTCTCAATCTATCTGTTTAACATATTATGCGTGGCGGAGGTATGCATACATTTGTATTACTATTACTTCCTATGTAACCTTTCCTGAATAAAAACTGTCGCCTGCGTTCCTCTAGTCTTGTATTTACATACCACCACCGGGAGGGAAAAAAATGCGAACATTTTTATGTACTTTTTTCCTTGGAAAACATTTCAGCAAAATCCAACGTAAAGTATAATATGCATGTCGTACTATTTTGTGTACTTATAAGTAGGTAGACATTCTTTTCGTGTGAGTCATTTGATATATAAATGCACTTTTGTAGTATTGCTTCTTCCACACACTCTCTTCTTTGGAGAAAAAAAAGTGTCTTAACATTTTTACAAACCAAAGGAGAAAGGAACGCACAATTTTTCTCGCTCTTCTTCATGTTCCAAACCTATTCGTATGCAATATCAAAAGAAAAAAGTGTAGGTTCCAAGTACCTCTACTTACATTTTAAGTCACTTGTAAGCATGTGATACCCGTAATTTACTGAGTCGTAAATCCTTCCCTGCTTGTCGTAAATAAAAAGCTTCCTGGTGCCGATAATCAGGCAAAGGAAAAAGAAGAGAAGGATTCACCACTACTGCACCACCACCACCACTCTGCTTTATTTTTTTTGCCTCTCTACGGGAAAAAAAGAATAATATGCAAGGAGAGTGAGTGGTGCACATAAGCTGTGTTGTTACAAGAAAGAAATGTGTCGGTGGTGGTAGTGTCAGTAGTGCATGCATATATATTATTACTATAGCCCAGTTTTATAAAGCTAGGTTTTGTGTTATATAAAGCAGTCATTTTATGTACCTAGTTCACCTTAACAAGACCATTCCAAATTCCAAACCTTACGAACAAATAGGCACTTTACATGCCGTGACACATCAGTGGCAGCGACTATATGGTATAGTAGTGGCTAGCAGTAGTAGTAGTAGTAGTAGTGGGGAGGGGAACATGCCTACACATACGGACACACGCCAAGAGGCCAATTCTCATCCATCTTAAGCACACTTGGAATTTTTTCTCGGGCACTCTCTCACTCACTCTTTCTCTTCCTTTTGTCAGCCTCTCCTCTTACACTTTTATATTTACAACAGAAGAGGTGCGTCGGTGTGGTGGTAGTGAAGGTTGGTGCGATGGTCCTTTATCAGTATTGTCACACTTGTAAGAGTTGCATAATTGGAACAGTCAGGGGGTCCGAGCGTGGTAATAAACTGCTGTAACGTTTCACTGAAGGGGAGCAGAATTGATAGCAAATTATTTGTGAGAGAGCGAGCACAAAATTTTCTTTGCCGGCATGTTGCCCCTTATTATTAATATCTATTAATTTTTGTAACATTTAAATTCTGTTTATTTAAATGATGAAATGAATGCTTCACCTTTAACTTCAAGGTAGAAATGGCCTACGGCCCTGAGGACGTAGTATGCCAAGCCGAAGAACAGAAAACCATCCACGCAGCGCACTCTTAACAAAATAAAAACCACAAGCAATGAAAAGTCAGTCGTAGTAATGTAAACGTAAACCAAGAGTATGAAATAACCATGTATCTAGTATCATCCATCAGTAATACTATGGGTGACCGTAAAAACCCTACTACTGGACTGTAAAGGCAGACGAGCAAATGAGCAGAGAGCAAAGCAACAAAAAGAAAATAAAAAGTCCTTTGGTTTGTTGTACGTAGCCAAAACATTCACACAAGCATGAAACGCCGACAGAGACACGTTAATCAGATAAAAAGTATATGAAAAGGAAAAAAAAAGAAAAGCAACGGGATTTAGAAAGGCAAACCAGAGAGAAAAAAAGTATGATACACACACCGCAACCGAGAGGAAAGCAGCGAGAAGAGGAAGGAAGGAAGCTCACTAACTCTTTGATCTGATTTTTTCTTTTCCCTTGACTGACTCTGTCCCTTTTCTTTCTAATAAGGAGTAGGAGCCAAATGAATGCAGTTCGTGGACAAGCATAACCTAGCTTTTAGTTTTCTTACAGATAAATAAATGCGCTTACTACTACTACTACTATTTATCCTGTAATAACTAATGACAATATTGTGGCTAAGGCAGGCAAACAAGTTGAAGAAAGTTCTCTTTTTTTGTGCATTTGCTTTTCAGATGCATGCAATGCGTTATTGAATAGATGAAAATAGAATCTCCCTTCCCTTCTTCTCCAATTGATCCTGTCCTTTATACTCGTTGGCTAGTCACTACGTTCGTTCTACATATATTTATTATGATTTTGCAGTGGTACACCACGTGTGTGTGTGTGTGTACGTAAGTCATTCTACGTACGACTTTCTTTATCCCCTTCTTAAATAAATAGAGAAATGCTTCAAAAAGATGCTTTTGCACAAGTAATGCTCATCAGTATTATAATAGCTCTTATGTATAGGCAAATGTAGCACTTGTACATTTTTACTGTTTTGTATTCCCCCCGGAGCAATGTCTTGCTCAATCGGAGAATTTCTTTTTCTTCCTGTCCTTTTCCTTTCACTCACTTCAGTCCTACTTGCATTCATTCAATTCAAGACTTTCACTTGAAACGGGATAGATGTATCACGTTTAGACACTGCTGCTACTGCTGCTGCCGGTCCCGACCATCACATCACCTACTACTA
Organism: Lepidocyrtoides sp. E14; assembly: GCA_027743805.1. Taxonomy (NCBI): domain Eukaryota; kingdom Metazoa; phylum Arthropoda; class Collembola; order Entomobryomorpha; family Entomobryidae; genus Lepidocyrtoides; species Lepidocyrtoides sp. E14. Next base: position 8,435 of record JAHZMZ010002614.1, on the reverse strand, counting down.
CTACACAGATACACACACACACACACACGTAATACTAGTGTGTATCTAGCCGACCAAGCCAAACCAAGTGCAAATAGAAAGGGATAAAGGATTGGTTCTCTTTTCTACAATAGAAACAGAAGATAGAAACGTATGTGTGTGATTTGTCGTTTTCTACCCCATTTCATGTGTTCTTCTTCTTGTCTCTTCGACTGTTGTGGTTTCCTCTGTGGTTCATCTCAAACTTCCCTTTTGGTTTGCTTGCACTAAACTGCTACTCCTTCCTCTCGCTTGGTAATATTACTATTGCTATTTTGTGGATGATTCCTGATCCCATATAAACCACTACTACTACTACTACTACCAGCGCTATATGCTACTACATCATGCATGGCACTGCACAAGATAAGCAACAGTGGTGGTGAAGTTGGAAAATGTTCATAGGAAAAATATATAAGCTTCCATTACAAGATTATGCGTACATATTTATACTTGATGATACTGTGCACTTAAGCGAGATGCATCTTCATCCTACGCAAAAATGTTTTCCCTTGTAGAACTAGCAGTGGAGTATTTCAACATTAACTCTGGAGTCTTTTATCTAATAAGTTTATAAAAGTAAACTGAATCAAGGTACATGAACACATTGCAACTGCCTCCAGCAGAGTAAAAGGATTGTTACCTTAAACATCACCATCATCATCATCATCAGAGTCGTCATTGTTCGCTCTTTAGCATAACTTTCTAAACTACTGCTGATACGATACCCTATCACCTTTTATATGCCATTTTGTGTGGCATACTCACTTTGTTACTGCTACTGTTGTATTCAATAATGATGGAGCAGCAGACTTAGACACCGCAGAAGTTCAAGGAAAATGCGTAGTTTTTGATGAAAACCTCGATTGTGTACTTTTTCCTTCTCTTCAAATGCTCCGATGGTGATGTGATCATGAAGCAGACAAGCACTGGTACCACCATCATCATCATCGTCACAGCATAGCACACACACATTCACAAGTCTACATTTTGCTCCAAGTGTAAGTTATTCCAGCTTGAAATTAGCTACTGCTGTTTTACTGGAACTCTTACAAATGTGCAGGTTTTTTTTACCTCTAGAATCTTAATATAGTGTATATGTACGTAGCTGATTAGAATTCAGAGGTGTACATTCAAATGTATGTAATATGGCTTGTCACATTATACGCTTGGCTTCACTTGATCCTATGAATACAAAAAGGCAAATGGTACGGGTTGTTCCTGTAGAGAGACTGTACTACATTTCTCTGGTACGCCATGTGTACATATATATGCATGAGGAGGGTGAAGAAAACCTTAGAAATTCTGCAAAGCCTTTTGTAAGGGTGACTGGGACAAAAAGAAGAAATGAGTGAATTAAGAGATGAGTGCAGTCGACTGTTAATAGCTTGCTAACCAACACTCCTACTTACATAGATGAAAGCACGCAAAATAGTACATACACGCCCAAAAGAAAAATCACAAGTTCTACAAAACTTTGACACAACAAGTTAATTCCACAGGGAGGGTACGATACCCCACAGAGTAGGTCCTCTGAAATATGGGGTGTGCGTTACATTCAATAGTGCTTTTTATTCTTTTTGCTGTGCTTCCCTTATTGTGTTATTTTTTTGTTATTGCAGTTCCTCCCGAAAGAGACCCAGAGTTGACGGTTGATGTTGTAAAGAAAAATCATGATGAAAATAACAACTTATTCCCAACTGGATTAGGAAATTTGCATCAGGGGCTTAATCAGAAGCGCGAAAACTCGGACAGAAACGCAGTAAATGTTGGTGATACAATTGTCGCCAAATGTACCTCAGGTCCTTCCACACCAGTGGTGGATCTAAAGTTTCAAATTAATGATCACCCACCGGTAAAAATTACGTTTTTATTGTTTTTTTGTCACTTTATTAAGCGTCCACAAGCAGCACACCTTTCTGAATGTTCATAGTTTTCACTAGCTTGTAAAAAGAAGTCATCTTTCATTCATTTCATGTGAATTCTCCATTAATCCTTTTCCAGAGTTTATATCGGGGTGTAAGTATCCAGCAGGAGCTTAAAGAAGATGCTGAGAACAAATCAGCGATGCGAATCGCAACGATGAATTTGACCCTCCAACACGATACCTTTAATCTAATCACTAAAAAAATAAGCTTCAGATGTTTCGCTAATTTATTCTATTTATACAACGCATCATCAATTGTGGTGGTTAAAGAGCTACCCCGTGGTGATCACTCTCCGAGTCAAGCACCGGGAAGTTTGCATAGTGGAAACGATCGCCCCAGGCTTAAATCTGGTAAGTATCACGATATTTGCTGGTACATTTTCCAACAAAAATCACTAAAGATATCATATATTTATTAAGGCACGCAATAAAAACTGTGCATTACAATCTATTTGGGGGTAAGCCATAATGATATTATTACCGTCATTTTTAACTTGCTTCACCCTTCAAGTAAATTAGTTTCCAATGGGCTCCGAAATGGATTAATGTCCTGTATTTACCTACTTAGCGTGTACGCATCATTTAATGCTATCTATATCGCATCAAATATCTATCGAGGGGATAGCTTGCATACTTGATAAGCTGATGGGTACGTCGCCATGTACTCCTCTTTTTTTGAAATGGTGTGAGTAAATGTCGACATGCGGTAGGCTTGCCATCATGAAAATGATTTTGCATTATATTAGTCAATGAACAGGCATGGATTGCGTAGGTATTCAGAGAAAAGAGAAGCATTACAATCTGGAAAAAAACGGAGGAGAAGCGAGGGTGAAACGAGAAAAAATATTCTGCTGCTTTCTTTCAAGTCGTAGGGGTTGCATACTGTAGGAATAACAATGAAGCCTCACATTGCTCATGGCCATAGAATACAAAATGCAGAGCAGCTGAATAAGTAATATGTATGCATAACCCACACCAGTTATTATGCAGCAGGGCCTTTGCAACGCTTGCAGTTTGCAACTTTATGATATTGTCACCGAATTGGTATAAACGGGTGGGTGGTGGTGTGTGTTTCTTTACAAAAAATAGTAATGTTGTACTTTAGTGATATATACACACAGCAGCATATTGAAGCATTCCTTTTTCTCTCCCCCTACCATTTCACTTAACTTCAAATATGTAGCATTGTATAAAGCTACTCTAGTGGTAGACATGTAGAGGGGGTAAATGCATTTTAGGGCCAATTTCCTTTTTTCTTATACTCTACCAGCTTCTCATAACCAGCTATGATCTGTCACACTCATCATCATCTTATTCCCATAACACGATCTCCTTGAGCAAATCTGTAATATTTGCCTCTATGAATTTGAGATTCTGTTGAAGCAAAAGAAAAGATGATTCTATATGAAGTTTAAAAAATGTGTGTATGGTTCCTTTCCATTTGCTCAAACTCGATTTTAGGTATAGGCACATGCATTACCTCTCATTTACTTGAAAATGTCAAGTTTATACCAATTTCCGAAATCATTACACTAAATGTAAAAAAAACTACAACGATACACAGTATTAATGCTATGTACAAAACTAACCGATGGAATAGCACAGAATAAAATAAGTTTGGGTGGTTGAGTATTAAGAAAAAAGTGACGATTTCCATTAAACTTTATAAGAGGTACAAGCATAAAGGTGCGAAGTCATCAGAAATTAAGAAAATTTAGCAATCGAATAAATGCTTCACTAGTTACTTTCTTCAATTTTCATTTTAAAAGAAATAGTTAAATTTTGGTTGAAATTCTTAAAATTTTCTAGCAATCAATTTTGGATACGTGGCGCTACTCTTATTTCCACCCTTTGGACTGCTTTCCGGAATATACGTAATGGACTTTTCCTTTTAAAATGGACCCAAAATCAAATTGTTTTGAATGTAAATATTCTTTTCATGTGTGGTTTAAATTTAAATTAAACAGTGGAAAACGATGAACTGAGGAGAAACGAACATTCATGACAGTAACGCGAAAACAACAAGAAGAGGCATAATTGAGAGAAAGAGAGAAGCAGGACATATTTATTCAAATACGCATTTTGAACATTTTACATGTGTTTTCATCTATCGTCATTTTCAAAGGAATTGGAAGCAAAAAACTATTTTGCTACAACAGGAAACATCGTCAACCAATATCCCATATTATGTGAACAATCCAAATTCTTCTAGTCGTGAAATGTGGGTGAGATACAAAATGTTATTGAGAAACAAGAATGCACGGAGAGAAAGTGAATTCCTCTAAATCAAATGAGTACGTAATATATTATGAACTTATTGAGATGAAATAGTTTTACTCTTTATCTCTAGCTGTATTGCCTAAATCTAACTCTTTTGATAACACTCACGTGTCACATATTCAGGCAGACATTTATCGCATCATTTTCAATCATGTTAAGAGCTGTGCAAAAAAACCACTGAACTTGGGCAAATAATAAAGCAGCAACAACAAGAAGATAATCATAATAATAACGATCTACCATAAACATAAATATTGGGTAATAACTATTCTAGCCATTAGTTCATAATATTCCTTGCTATAGCTAGCTTTTAATAGGTTATTTAGCTGTACGGGCAGCGGAAGGGAAGAAATATATCTAGACAGCGTGGCGATGTAATGAAAGAAGCGCAAGTTAGTCTTTTTTTCATGTCGACCTTGTGCATGTATGTATGTACATTAATAAGAAATAGGAATGCAAATAGTAGTTGGTTTATTTGTTACAACATTACGTATCCATAATAATGTGATCGTAGCAATTAGAATAGAGTGTAGAGAATGTATTGTTGACTAATTAATTTTCTTTAAAAAATAATAGTTGTGAGCACCTTATACTTCACTGATATATATCATGTGCACATGTGTAAAACCTTGTGCTATAAACCACGCACTTTTCTTTACTTCAGAATTCCATTATTTGATTCTCTAGAGAAATTCCTTGGTAAATATAGATAGCCATGCTCCGATCCGAAGTAGAGTTTGTAGGTTATGGTGGGATTGAACTACTGTTATAATCTTAGATTTGTTATATCGTCTATAAGGTATAATAAAAAACTAGACCAGTATAGTGTTTGGTAGACAGGTATCTACTTTTCTTCGAGACACACACACTGATCACGATTTTACACACTTTTCTACATGAATGAATGTGAATGTAAATACGTATTGAAGTTTGCAACTTCCTATTTAAGTTTAACATACCTACGTAACATTTTAATAGTTGGGTAGGCGAGGTCTTAGACTAAGAACATGCTATTCCTCGTCACAAGAGATGATACTTCACTCCAGTCTGTAAATTAATGCGTAGAAGAATAGAACTGAATAATGCTCAATTTATAAAATGCTACGAATGGGTCAATTGCGAAAAGCATCCTATATGTATGTACATATTATGTAAGCAGGTAAACAGTGAATTATATGTGTAAATGGGGATGAATTGTTTATGGTTATTGTAAATTGATTTAACAATCATTTCTTGCTCATATAGGTTCTCATTTTCTTCAAGATTCATTGCAGTGTATGCCTTTATGCATTGCATACCTATAAAATTTGTAAGTACGATTCGACAAGGTACACTACAATAATTGAGATGATGGTATCTACACTATATCACTACGTGAAGTCAGCGGGGATTTCCATTTTCAGCGTTTTACGTTTTAATTGAGCAAAAATGACATGAAAAGTTGACATTTCAGTTTTGAAAGCTTTCCAATTCGAAATTTTTGTAGGTTATTATGCATGCGCATTTTAAGTAAATTTCACATTTTATCTATATGTAGCCGTAGATTAAACTTTGATTACAGGAAAGGTTTATACATGACGTACATATGTGCATTTAGGTTATCATTTAGGATGATTATGATTACCAATAATATGACCGACAGAAGTAAACGTAAATGTATCAACCGAAAATTTAAATGTATGCCTATTTGGAAACAACTCAAAGATGCAATATCACTCAACTTTTGGATACTGGTTAGAATAATAGGCTAATAGGTATTTAAAAATACACAAAGGTAATTAAACTTACATTGTTAAGAATCTAGATTTGATGAGTTTTACTTGAGTAAGTCTGATTGCTTGTATTCGTGCACTGTGCACCTCTACCTTTTAATCAGTACACCCCATAGCATACTTAGCTTTAGAAATGCATTAAATCTAAAAGGAATTTACTTACGCGTATGTATGTGTATTTTGTAGATTTTAGTTTATAACAACCCTATACATTCTGGTCAATCGTGTGGATAGTAACATTATACACTCTCTAGTTTAGAAAATGTATATCTTTACTAATTCCTCCTTCAAAATACAAAATTGTGTTTTGAGAGCACACCTACATGCAAGCATCAAGCAGTTTTGTGTACAAAACAATGTTTATAAAACAATTTATTATTACTTTGTATGATATTCACTTACAATCTTGTTAATCGTTAACCTGTCACTATATAAGAATACTATGTAAAGATAATATATAAATATATCACAAAAATATTGTACACTTTTCTCCACAATGATAACCTTAAAATTAATGTAAGTATGTATGCAATGTTTTATGAATGCTTACGACTTGCGTACATTCAATTACTGTACCTTTAATTATGAGTCATTATAAACTGTAACTTAAATACTATGTAAATAATAATAATATACCATCTAATATTAAATAATGTCAATTACGATAAATATGGTTAATTGAAACGAATACCACTCAAGCAGTATACCAGAATAATAAACAGTTTCGTGATCACATGCTTTCTAGTAATTTCACGTAAGCGTTCTCAATTTTCATGTAAATGTTGACCTATTGAAACATTCTCCAGAGAAAGTCATCTATCATCAAAAATGTATAATAAATTATGTACATTGGACAAGACCAGGTAAGCAGGTAAGGGAAGCTTTTGTCAGCAATCAGAACATCTACTCGAATTATGTTTTTCTTACATTTGTATCCTGCGATCTTGTTAGTAAATTTTTGCTTACATAAATGTGTGTTATCATTGTTAATTTAATATAATTTGCTGACATTTACTATTTTTATTCAACGCCTTCAGTAGAACACGACCGTTGTTTCTATTCCACACACGACTACACCATACATGCATATATGTCGGTCTACATTCTGTTCTATTTGTTTTTCCCGATATGTCTATATTGGTTATACCTATAACGAGCAAAGAAAAATTTTAATATGAGGACGACATGGGCATTTATACAGAATGAAGATTTTGTCATTTTCTCAAAGAATGACTTCCTGTTTGCACACTTCTACTTTTACTTCTACTACTACCCAACCATATAGCAGGCAAACGCACCGGTAAGAATACTTTTCCCTTGAAAAAACTACGGTGGCAAGTTGTTTCTTTCTTCTACGCTCCATCCCATCGTCTTTTGTGAAAAGAAGAGAGAGAGAGAGAGTTGATGATTGTTTAAAAAAGTAAAAAAAGCTGACAAACAAGCAAGCAAACTCTTGTTCCCTTCTTTCTCTCTATTCTCAATTGATGATGATGATGATGTGGCACACAAAATGGAAATAAATTTAATACAATGGACATTAACTACTGTACTTGCTGCATAGTTTCGGAGAAAATTTTAGTTGCAGAAGCAGAGTACACTCAAAGCACCCTTAAATGTATACATACATTCATGAAATGGCAATATTAAGAGGAAACAAGAAGAAACCGTAATCAACTTTATCGTTTGTCTGTATACTTTGTTCTTTCAACGAGCAACAGCAAATAGCAATAGTCTTGGCAGCCTTTTTTGTCTTTGAGTTTTCCTTTTTCAATATTCGCCGAACCGTCAACTGTAAAAAAGAGATGATTCGATTTTGAGTGAAAAATAAGTTGAGTGTGTTGATGAAACTGAAAATCAGTTTATTTTCATTGTTTTCTTTCTCTCTCTTCTCTCTCTCCTTTTCTTTTTCTGTAATGATTTTCTACTTTTTAATTTACAAGCTGCTTTCTTTCCTTTCTCAACACTCGTCGTCTCGACGTTTTTCCTAAAATTTTACCAATTTTCCCTCCCTCCGTCATAGGATCATCTTTTAAAAACATTTTATGCGGTATTGATCTAATATCTTATGAAAAGGAGTAATTTCCTTAAGTTTGTCAATCTGTGTATCCGTTAATGGAACAGTGACGACAAAAATATACCTTTTTAAGCGTGGTGAGAGCATCAGTTGGAAACTGTGTGAAAAAATGTATATTGATAGAAGGATGACGAAAGTTATTGAATAACTTTGATGATAAAATAGTGAAGTGAACCATCCACTCAACTGAAGCGTAATCAGGGAATAGGGGATGGTCTATTAATATCGTATTTTTTGGATATTGGAAGCTTATTCATTTTAAAAAAATGTATACAGTGCTCTTTTGAGTATTGACTTTATTATTGTGTTACTGTGTTACAACAATTGCTGGTTTCCAAACAATTACACATTTGGACTGCCAAAG
>JAHZMZ010002613.1:0-16637 GCA_027743805.1 Lepidocyrtoides sp. E14 | reverse complement strand
CTACTACAGCTCACATTAGTATGCAGTCATCAGACTTACTAAACAGCTTTCTTTGCCATTTTCACATTGCCGCTAGAGAAGTGATCATTATTTTTATTGCATTTATTTTAAAAATATTTTTTTCATGTTCGGAACTCCACGGGTTTGTTTGGGATATGATGATCCCTGCTCGTGTTTGGATAATCGTTTAAACTGCCAAACGAACGTGTACTATGTGCTGTTTATAATTTAGTGATTTCCAGTAAGTGAACGACCGAGGATCTGAAAAGTGTATTTTTTGACATTTAAAATAAGTAAAAATGTCTTGATTTTTTTTTCATTTTCAGCACACCACTTCCACCAGACGTCATGTGAGATTAAATAAAAACTGTATAATTACATGTTACTTAAATAGGGGACAAAAGAATTAATCCTTTTTCTTGGATTATTCAAAATTTAGGGAGGAACTTACACAAATTACCAACAAGCTAGTAAAGGTAGTGTGTTGAAATAAAATTTGCGCGAGAGCATAAACGAGTGATACATGATTTATATAAGATATTTAAAATGGCATTGTTCATTTCAACAGTTCAAGGAAAAGAGAAATCCAGAAGTGGAGGATGCGCTCCAGCTTTTTATTCAGGAATGGCGGGGTCAAACAAAAACGGAAATTGACGAGCTTCGTAAGCTCAAAGATCACGTATCAGTTCGAAAAGTGAGAGTTAACTAGCCATGTAATACACTTGTTTAGGCAATTCTATTTTCTCGTATGAAGACTGAACATGACGTGACATTATAATTCAAAGGCCCAACGTGCGGAAGAGGAAGCGCGTCTTGCCGAGATGAGGCGAGAGGAGGAGGAATTGAGAATTTGTATGGCTGAGGAAGAAAAAATAAGGAAACAAGAGGAAAAGATAAGAAGACTTCAGCAGGCGGAGCTCAAAAGACAAAAGTTAATGGAGGAACAGTCCAAGGGCCGGAATTTCAGGAGGAAAAGATAAGAAGACTTCAGCAGGCGGAGCTCAAAAGACAAAAGTTAATGGAGGAACAGTCCAAGGGCCGGAATTTTAAAATTGCAGCGACTGTGGTAATCAGTATAAATATGCTAAAAAGTAATTACCATAAGAAATGTGGTTGACTTTGTGTGTTCTTTAATGTTCTGCTTGGTCTAGAAAGAAGAAAAAGTTGACCAAAATACATCCAGAGAGCCGACAAAAGAAGAATATGAGGCTATGAAAGAGGCAGCCTTATCAGTTATTATCAAGCCTTTAGAGATTGGAGGGCTGCGAAAAGAACGATTGAAACGAAGATGTCAGGATATGTGGGAGAAATTAGTAAAGTTGGAAACAGAAAGATATGATTTGGAGGAAAAGAGAACACGCCAGGAATATGATGTAATATGAGTTTAAAAAATATATTAATAATAATATTAAAAGAGAAAAAGCAGCATTTATTATGTACATTATAGTTTAAGGAGCTCAAGGAACGTCAAAAGCAGCAGTTGAGACAAAAAGCTTTGAAGCTAGGATTGGATCCCGAGTGAGTGTAAACGTATATAAAATAACATTATTTTAACATTGCTTGCAATAACAAGCCTGCTGTTACCGTTAAATATTTGCAGAGCACTGACAGGACGATACCCGGTAAACTCAGTATATTATTTAGCATATTATTTTGATACCAGTTGAAAAAATGATTTTCAACAGAGTCAATAATTGTTCATTGTTTGCAGCCAAAAATTAGAGTTGCCTCCAAATATGAAAGACGAAAGGGACTCAGACCGTTTGGAGAAACAAAGGGACTCTTTGAAGGGGTATAATATTGCACATTACAGGAGTGAAACGTAAAATGCTGGGTTTCATATTTCCTGGGTACTGATCTTGTGTGTTTTAGGGCTTTATCGAGGAGAGCAATAGAAAGATTGACGATCAATGGCATAAACGACAGGAAGTTTTCACAAAAAGGAATCCAGAGGAACTTCCGCCGTGGTTGGCCGATATGCCACGACAACTCATTAAGCAAATTGAAGAGGAAGAAGCCGCTATTAAGGCAATGGTTTCAAAGGAAGAGGTAGAAGGAAAAGTGAGTTGCAAACTTGTTGCAACGCAGTCAGACAAATAAACATTGATACTGAACTCTTGTCATATGTTTAGGAACAACCTACTGGGGACGAAGGGGAAAATGAAGAAAAAGCTGATGCAGAGGAGGAGGAAGCAGCCGAAGAAGAGGAGGAGGAAGTAGCTGAGGATGAGGAAGAGGGAATTGAAAAGAAAGAAATTGTCATTACGGATGCCGCAGAAGCAGCATCTGAGGGACAAGAAGAGGAGGAAGCTGAAGAAGAGGTGGAGGAGGAGGAGGAAGAAGAAGAAGCCGAGGAAGATGCAGAGTCAGTTGCAGCTACATCTGAAACCGCTGCAGAAGAGGAGGCAGCACCTCAGCAAGCTTCCGCAGCAAAACAGGATGAGGCTGAAGAGGAGGAAGAAGAGGAGGAGGTCGAAGAAGAAGCGGAAGAGGAGGAGGAGGAAGAAGAAGAAGATTAATTTTGGCAAGTGTTATTTTTGCCAATTTATCATGTGTTAAGAAATTTGTGTACTGTCTCTAGAAAATTACAAACTTCAATTAATGCTACATAATTTTAATGTTATAATATGTACCTATATATTATGCACTCCAAAGAAATTATAATTACACCTTATCGTCAATTCTGATAAAAATATGACAATTAATTCCACTACACAATATTAGCATAATCATTTATTCATCGGGCAGGGTTTCATCTGGAGGAAGTATTTCAAAGCTTTTCTCATAAATAAAAGCGTTATCCGTCAAATCTACTTCCACTGGGAATAAGTTGGCATTTTCTTTGCTTAGCTCATGCATGTCTTCATAAAACTCGGCAAGTCCCTTGGAAAGCTTTTGAAGCTGTGTAGCTACGTCTTGAACATGCTTGTTGTCCAGCAATTCCAGCTTAACTTGGACATCAGACCGAAGTTGGGCAAACCGAGCACGTGCTTCCTGGCGACAACGAAGCACCAATCGATACTCATAATTTCCCGTCTCCACACGATATAGAGGCTCTTGAACTGATGCATAATTAAACTCCTCGTCGTCCATTTCCTTTACTTTTAGACAGAAAGATAGGTACTCAAACTTGGCATCAGCATACTTTCCGATCGTTAATTTCGTGTCGGGGATAGCTTTGTGTAAATATGTTCCCAAATCGGACAATATCTACAATAAATTAACAAAACTGTTTAAATCATTTCCAACACCACCACCATTTCTCATAGGTAAAAATTATAACCTACCGGTTTTAATTTTTTAACCATATCCACCCCTTTTTCTGTGCAACAAAATTTCGACTCATTATGAAAATCATTTTTGCAATATACTTTGTAGTGTTGTCGCAAATTTTGTATAGTACCTTTATGCTCTGGATCATTTTTGCCACCTCAACTTTTGTCTTTCCCTTGACCGAGACGTTATTCACTCCAGTAATCTCATCACCACTCTGCAACGTTCCATCTTTTGCAGCCGGGGTGTTATCAAAAACTTGGACTATATACAGACATGGGCAATTTGGTGCTCCTCCTCCAATGCTTATTCCAATCATGTTGGTGTTGCCATCCTTTGTGATTGTAATGGAGCCCGATGTGACCTTAAGGCCCCTGTTTATGACATTTTCACAAGCAAAATAAAAATTAATAAAGTTAATGTATTTTCATGGCATGACAGTCCAAATGAATACAATACATTTGTGTGCTGTTTTACATGCAATTCAACAAAGCAACTAATCTAGGTGTATCAAAGTTCATATAATACAACGGGCATAGTCACGGAAAAGTCTACAGATTTTTACAATAACATTTTCCAAATCTACACAGGGACAAAAGTCACATTCTTCAGCAATGTCCACAGAAAAAGCATATCCACAAAGCTAAACAAAAACAAGTTACTTTTGCATAATGTTGCTGATGTTTTCAAACAACTTTTTGATATAAAAAGTAAATTGTGCCAGGCCTAACAAATGCTACACTTTAATAGTTTTCCAATTTAATAAAGTATAGTGTGTTGGAAATTGGAAATTACAGGTTATCATGCTGGAACAAATCGATGGGAAGCCAAGTGTTTTGTTGTTGCAGCTGAATTAAACCATCATCATTTTTAAGAGAGTTGGACGGACTGTCTGTAAGCAATAGCTGTTCCACATCTCTATCATCTTCGTTATTAGCATGATCATCCTCGCAATTAAAAGTTTTCTCTTTAGTTTTTCCCTCAAATATTTCCTTTTGCGGTTCTGTCACGGATGGTGGTACAATGGGTTTGTGTGGAAAGTTGTGACAATCTGCTATTGCATTGGAAATCATGGTCTGTGAATGCGGGGTTCTTTTGTTCAACTTATTTCCGCTTCCAGGGCGAAAGGGGCTCAACTGTTGTGATTTTAATGAAAATGGCCCATCGTCGTCAATTATGTCTACATTAAGATCTAATAGCAATGGCTGCGTAAGATTTGCAACATTAGTACTGTTGCTGGACGATGATGATGAAGGCTTAGTTTTACAATAAGCTCCAGTAAAAGTGCTACTGGTGTGTAAAACAGTGGAGGATGTTGTGGGCGGAAGTGTTGCGGTTGTGATTTGTGTAGCTGTAGTAGTCGTAGAGCTTTTTTCTTTTCTGTCTCCAGCATTATCACCACCAGAAGATAGGTCAATCAAGCTCTCCCTAAAGGTATATGTACAAGATTCATACAAGAGAGACAGCGTATTGGGGAGTTATTTATATAAGAAAATTTATGGCACAATTTAATTTTGCATGAATTCTAAACTGAAGCCGTGTACAGTTTTTGAATGCGCGCACCCCTTCAAACCAAAACCGAAGCTACATATAAAATATTTCTCCTGACAAGCAGCTTGTTATTAAATTACAATGTACATAGATAGAGGCAGCAGATTTATTTTTAAGCAAATAATATAAAGGAATGAAAAAAAAACAATTGAGAAAATAAACCTACATTTTATCTTCTATCATGCGTGAGGAAGAATAATCCATATCGTCATAATCATAAGATCGATAACGATATCCAAATGGAAGAAATGGATCGGAAGAATAAAATCGATCAGAATCGAGGTCGGGATGACGGTATGCTCGATGACGATGATGATGATAAGACATTATTACCATCCAGTTATTAAAAATGGATATTTTCTCCAATACACAACAACTTAAATATTTATAGGAATAAAAACCGACAAATGTGATGCGTTCCGTAGGGTAATGTTTTTTTAGCTACAAGAAAAATAGGAAATAATAATGTATTTCAACTAGCATGCCTGAATTTACACAAAATCATTTGTGAAGTGTTCACATTGTAAAATAAGAAAAAAGGCGTGTGTACGAATAAGTACGCATATTGAAATCTAATGTAATAACATCACATCACATTGACCAAATGATATTACAACTTGAAACACAATATTGTGCGTGTGTAGAATGTGGAGTTTTGAAATAATTAATATTTATGGAATCACAATGATAACCACAACTGAAAAAAACATGTATATGGTATAGAAAAATGTTTACTTACATTTTGTCTTCGTCCAAAAAGAACTCATCACCAAAATCCAACATTGTGTCGAAGGGAAAAAGCAGTCGAGCCGGTTCTAGTCCAAAAGGTGAAAAGGCCAGGATGTGAAACTTTTGTTACTGCTTTATACGCAGGTACTTACATGTACACATGGTGAAGTATTTAACTCTTGTCTACCTATGAAGTCTCCAGTTCGGTAAAAATAAATATGAGGTTTTACAATTTTTTTTAGAAACAGACACGTGAAAAAAATGGCAGTATTTTTTAATGGCAAGTTAGTACATATTATTTGAATGGCTTAATGTTGTTATGCACACATTGTATTGATTGTGGTTTTCTGGCAACTCTCATCCGCACGACAACAGTCACCCTACATCATTTTTCTGACACTTGTGACAAAAATGATTGGAATAAAATACGCTGCAATGTCTACTAAAATGCAAAAGATACTGTATTATATTTAGGTAGGTATGGAGTATCTGCTCACATATATATAATTCTCGTTTTTGAAATTAATGAAATGATAGTGCTACGATTGGTTAATTATATATTATATTTTATATCTTCCAGATAGATGGGCTTCCATATAAGTATATCAACTTCTATGATATCTTGTGGTGTGGTTGTAGTTCCAGTCTTTTAAAACTAGATTTGTCTACATCTGTGACAGTTGTTATTACAATTTGTTTTATTCCTTCTGGCTCTGGTTAAACAATATAAAAGTATTATGACTGTTAAACATCTAATTCCATCCTGATGGATACAACAGAAGCAGGAGAGTCAAAATTACATATCATAAAAATACACACAGTTGTTGCAATTTGTGTGGAAAGGCAAGTGGATTGATCGATATTTTTTTGCTAGTTAGCTTCCATATGCTAGAAATTGTAGCTTAGTGCATGGCCATGCGACGTGTGAGTTAGTACTAGAGCAAGAACCACGGCTCTGCAACTGCGCAGACTTAAGAAAGCCAACTAACAGCAGAGTGAGAGAACAAAGGATTTCTGTTGATGCTACTGACATTTTACTAAGATGTACAAAATAAATTTGTAAAGTTTAAAAAAAACGAAATGTTTATTGCGACAGTTTTTCATGTCTCATTTCTCTCATTGTTGTGAATGAATCGAATGAAATCGCCTAATGATGATGAATATTATGTGTCATCATAAATTATGACTCATAATTATTCATAGCATTATTCATGTAGCCAACACTAATCAGATAATGGTAAATTAATGAGCGAAAAGGTTCTACTGAGGAAGGACCCTACGCTCATTTCATATCATAATGATTTTTGTTAATTGTACGCTAAACAGAATAATTAGGCTTGCCACGGGGATTCGACATTTACGACCATCAAATCATCACCCAATAACCCAGAAACAAATCATTGATCAATGGGAAAGTAAATGACCTCCCTGAGCAGACCAAAAATGAACGCCATAGCTAACAGTGGGCTTCATAGTACAATTTTTGTTGCTCAAACACTTGTTACGGTCTTGTCCATTTACGATTCTTTTCAATTTTGCAGCGGTGTGGCATTTCAAGTGATTTTATACGATAATCAATATTACAAGGGTAATTGGCCAGTAACTTTTTTTTTAATATAAAGGGAGCATGTAGGTATATTTTAATTTGTTACAACCCGTTTGCTTAAAATTGCAGGAGGGAGTCGAAGCTTTAATGTTACCAGATGCCACAACCTTTTCAACGTCAATTTCAACGACCGCACATCCTCCATTGTAGTGCCCCATTGTGCCAACCTCTTTGATGATATATGCTGTCAGGGCAAATCCAAAAGAATCTACACGAGTTTAGATAATCTAGAAAATATTGAGTTTGATAATAAGCTAAGTTCCATTAGTCCATGTGGGGACTATAGTACCGCCTCTGCCCCTCATCAGATATTGGAAACTTGGAGTGGCCATGGTCAAATCATGACAAAAGTTGCAGAGGGGTACGACACGGCAATTTATTATAACGACGAAATTACTAGAACTGGACTGAGGTCACATTCTGAATTCATTCGCAAGTTGTGGAAGCATGTAAGGGAGACTTATGGAGAATTCGGACCTGAAAACAGTCGGTTGTTTGCCTTTTTCCACGCTAAAGTGCCATCCTCACTTTACAATTTTAGTTTTCAGAGCTACTTTGACTTTACCAGTGAATGCAGAAATCTAATTGATCTAATTGGCCCGGAACAGTTGGCCTGGTCAAGATCATTGTACGGTACGGATGATTTGGATGTAATAACGCATGAAGTAGCCCATATTGTTGAGTGGTCATCCAAAGGTGTTCATGGTTCACCCAGTTATCAGCTTTGGGGAGATTCCGCATGGGCAGAAATATTTACCTTTGATGCTTATTACACTCTTGGCTATAATGATACTCATAGATGGTACCAACATGCTTTAGCGAGTAAATGGGATTTTCCAAAGGCTAACACGTACTGGTTCAGAGATTGGTTTTTTCCCATTTATAAATGCTGTGGTGGTGGTCAACTTTTGAGCAAATATTTTGAAAAGTTGTCGCAGCATTTCCCAAGAAAGGAGAACGGATTTGAATACGCCCGTGACATGAACCTGGGTGAACATGTTCACTTTTTCAGTGGTGCTGCGAAATCTGATTTGAAACCCTACGCCGTGCGAGCATTCAAATGGGATTCCCGTGCAGAACGAGAATTGCTAGAAGCAAAGTCAAATTTTCCAGGGATATGGTATTAGTTGTTCACACATTAAAAATATAAGACGCCATGTGGCATTAATGTAAGTAAAGAGTCCATTATCATTGTATGCATAGTACAATGGGGTCCCCCTTGGAAACAATAAAAATTTTGGTAAAATTCATCCTCCTCCATCTCATTCCGCTGAATCCCTCTCTAAAATTTAGTCTTTCCTGTGATGCGTAAAGCGTTTTCCAGAGAATTCCATTCATGTGTGGAAACTCTGGAGCCACGGGAATAATCGACTGAAAGCATCTATCTATGTTCATGAGATTATTAGCCACTAGATATCTAAAAAACAACAAGTAACGCTTATCAAATTGGGAATTCAAAAATGTGCTTAGTTAGTTTTCACTTTTCTCTCGTCTATCGATTATTGACATTGAAGAGACCCCCGCCAATCTTCAAACATTGCTACAGGAATGACTGGAACAAGTTATTGGGAAAGGTTACAATGAAAGCATATTTCACCAATGTTTAGAATAACACAAATTTATTATCAATCAACGCATTAAGTGATAAGATATTTATGATAATACTTTCGAGTGGTATTTACAGGCATACGTTTCACTGTTTCACACACAACTTCATAGTGGTTAAGCACAACTTACACATAAACAGCAAACTAATATTATACATCATGTGACACGAAAACTATTCATAGTAGCTCAGTAAACACTATAAAAATAATATTAGGTGACAGTGTAAACTGTACAAGATACTTTTTTTTGGTAAAAAAATGTCAAAACCGACTGCCAGACTTTGTCTATATTCTATTATTATATCATTATGTTTTTTTGATAGTACTTAGAATGCATTATATTACTTTACTTGGTTACTGAAGTTAATTTCAAAAGTAATATGATTGGATGGTATTCCAGTCTATTTGCATTTGATGTCAAAATTGTGTGTACCTTCTTACCTACCTACAAACACTGAGATTTTACGTACACACAACCACACTTGCAAAACTCCATAATTATATCTAGTCACGTCTAAGCAGCAGTTAGTAATACGTACAGCAGCATGAATTTCATACATGACAATAATATAATAGTAGGTATTAGCCATTGAATTATCTCTATCTTTCGATGTAGCTAGCCGATTGAAGGTTTATGGTACTAGTTGTACAACTATTGATGGCCCCCCGAGTGAAACGTTTCCACCTGGCAGTGTATCCATCGTCCGTTCAGTCGTCTCGTGACCATGATGATTACTTCGTCTCGGAGCACTCCTGCATACCTCATTTCTGTCAAGGAATCGCAAAACACACACAAGTTATTGTATATTTTAAATAAAAAAATGTGCATTGGTTCGGCTCTAAATGAGTTTTTGAAGTCAATTTACCTGTCATTCTTATGTGTAGTTAGACTAGTTTTGTCAAAAAATATTTTGTAACATTTTTCACAGCCGTAAACTTTATTGTTTTGTACTCGTGTGTCCACATGATCCTTTTGTAGGTGATCCTTGACATTGTACGGGTAAATAAAACGCTTGTTACAGTCAACCCATGGGCATAAGTAATGAGGTTCTTCTGTGCCTTGGTGTTTGACGTGTGACTTGATTCCATTTTTGGTGCTTACTTGATGTCCGCAAATGCACTTCCAAAGTCCAGCGGGTGTACAACCATCCTCAGCATGAGCTACCTTTTCTTTCTTAATACCTGCCAAAGTCATTATCAGCCCCACCTCCTGCGACTCCACAAGATTGTCAGCAGGTGATCCTGTATTGGAAGATGAGCTTGGAGGTCGTACTCCATGTTGACTACTACTGTCGTCATTGACATTTATAGCTAAATTGTGTTCCTGTTCCTTTGGAGCCTTTGATACTCCATGTATCCGCTTTCTATTAGAAGTGATTGTAGAATCACTCTTGCGTTTGACTGGTGCACATAAGGAGGCGTTGAAGTTTGAATGAGTTTGTTCATTAAAAAATGTGGACCCGGGAGAATCGTCAAAGATGCCGTTCACACTACTTACTTCTGCTTCATTTAATCGGACACCCTTTTGAAGACAAACAAAAATATTTTCTCACTAGTGTTCAATAGCAGGTCTCGTATGCAAATGAAAATCAAGTAAAGTAAATATTAGTAGATGCTCGACTAATTACTTACTGGACTACAGTCTATGCTGTTACTCCCAGCTACGTCGTCACTTGCTTCATCAAAGTACTGAAGAGCTGTGCGCTTCTTGTTGGGACTGGAATAGCTAGATCCAAGTTTTGAAAACACTGAAGGCCGCCGGATATTCATGTTGCCACTGCTTTGAGACGAATGATCCACTTCTTGTTCTTTCCCAGCCGATTCAAATGTTCCAGGTTGAGACATACAAAGGCTCTTGGCTCGAGCACCCGACATCTATAAATTACACATGGAATGGAAGCATGAAACACAACAAAACGTCAACAGGACTGCTTAAAATTTGAGCCTTAAATCTAATAATAATAATGAGGAAATAAAAGGTGTATTTACGTACTTTAATAGGAATTTCAGCCAGAAATTCAACGTCGCTATTTTTTGTCGGAGGCATAATAACTCTAACCGTAGAGCAATGAGAAGTAATGTTTTCTCCGGCATTCGCGTGGATAACTTTGCTAGCACTGGTACCAGAAAGGTCCTCTCCGTGTTCAGAGTCTACTGCTGTTGTTGCGCTGGTGGTAATAGTCTCCTCGTGTATTACTGCAGAGGGGATATTTTCAGACCATTCTTTTTCACCATGCTGTGAAGAAACGTAAGGGACTGCCTGTACTTCTATCAGGCCCGATCCAGGAGGACTACTTTCATCACCAGATGTTCTGCTCATTTCAGCCACCGGAATCGGACTATTCTCACGTCGACTGTAAGACATGGAACGTGTGATGGTTGGCTCATGTTCATACTGTTCGATTACCTGTGCAGACATATTACTGTAATCATGCACAACAACTCCTGATTGACTTGTAACCACTGTCCTAATAATACTGGCAAATCCTTCCTCTACTCTCTCCTCAATCGCTTTCATCGTCCCAAAGAGTGTTGCAAGCTGTACGTGAAAGGCGGCCAATTCACCCTCTAACCTGCAACAACCTGAGCATTGTGTGACCTGTCCGTGACCCAGGTCCCCGTTGTTATATTGCTTACACTTTTCCAACTGTTCTTTCATACGTTTGACTTCCTCGTCCGATTGACGTTTTTGGTGCATTAGTATATTATTCCTCTCACGCAGTTCCGCCATTTCTTGTCGCAGTCGCAACCCATATTCTGTATTTGCATGTCTTGCAAATGATAATGGCAATTGAGGTAACCCTAAATCCTGACGTTCATAGATAGTCGGTAAAGAGTGTATCTCCTGCGAATTCCTGAAACTACTCATTGCATCTGATTGGGATCGATATCTATCTGGGTGTATCATATTATTTTCATAATGTCGGTTATCACTTGACATTTTAACTAAAAATTAGAAAAGAATATAACACAATATTAAGAAGAGAAATAATAAATTGACAATAAAATATAAAACAATTCCAGTTGGTGATTTTGTTAACTATTATGTAACACAATACCACAACAGACTGATGACCACAACTTCAACTATATCAATATCGTACACTCTCAGTTAAATAATCAATATTAGTGCAGCACGCAGAACAGATATGTTATGCAAACAACAAATAATGTGTACAATTTCAAATGTTGTTGACTGTGACTGTAACTGCTGCGAGTATCCCAGCAAACTAAACTGATCACTTGCGCAAGAAAGTCATCTACATTAAATGCTTTGCTACATTAACATTTTTTAATGCTTTGGCTTATTGCTTCGCTTTGATTAACTTCAAACAAGCACGCTAAAACATGCACCTGCGCTCTGCACTAAGTTAGTGTATTCGTAAACTTGCATGTTGCAATTTGCACATACACCTTCCTTGCCGAACGCTTTTACTTTTACCTTATAAACTTATAAGTAGCTTTGTGTATAGCGAGCGTTGGAGTTGGAAAAATGTCATGTCAAGCCCGCCTGTATCACACGCCGCCCTCGGATCAATCTTTTCTCAATACAGGTCGGCAGCGACAGCGAGTCTTTATGATGCAAAGGAAAATATTATATCGTTCATAAAACCAGCATAATACTAGAAAGTGGGACGTTGAAGCAACCAACCTGTTGAATGGTGATTTCACATTCAATTTGGAACTTCCTAAAATATTACATAATTCAGGAGCAACTCATAAGTCACACTAGTCACAATCACAATTCCATGTTCAACATGCCCCATCCAAAATTAATAGTACAAAAAAAGCTAAGCACATGCCCATAAAACAGAAAGAGATTTTGTTTTGCGATATGACTCACCACCACTCAGACTTTCAACCCTTATGTGCACACATGCCGTGATATTTACGGTTTTTTCCTACTTTTTAGCTGCCACAGGAGCAAATTATAAAAATTTTATACCGTTTTAACTTGTACTTTTAGGATGTATTACAGGAAATTAGCCTGTGTCTCAAAAAAGTCAATATTTTATCTGAGTTCAATCTAATCTTTCAGTCAGATCAGATACTTAAACCAGGCAAAGTACCCGAGAACTGGTTACGCGCGTGTGTGCGCCTTCTATTAAGAGATTTTGTTTTGCGATATAACTCACCACCACTCAGACTTTCAACCCTTATGTGCACACATGCCGTGATATTTACGGTTTTCCTACTTTTTAGCTGCCACAGGAGCAAATTATAAAAATTTCATACCGTTTTACCTTGTACTTTTAGGATGTATTACAGGAAATTAGCCTGTCTCAAAAAAGTCATTATTTTATCTGAGTTCACTCTAATCTTTCAGTCAGATCAGATACTTAAACCAGGCAAAGTACCCGAGAACTGGTTACGCGCGTGTGTGCGCCTTCTATGCAAGTGTCGAGAGAGATTGATTTTTTAACCATCTCTGGCTCTGGCCAGCAGCGTTGTAGCAACACTAAAATATGAAAACTGAAATTGACTTGTACACAAAACATACGTACCTACATGTACCTATATCTTGCGTGTTTTGCTTGTGTATTTACATCGACTACCAAAATGATACGTATAATATAGAGTACTAACGAGCTAAGTACGGATATCATCATCATCATGATCATCTTTTTAGCTATAAGCTTAATATATTTTTACTTCCAGGCAGGAACGATTAGCTCGATGAACTCTCCAGTGTAGCTTTGGCAGCTCAAGCAACCAGCACAACAGTGGTTATTTTGGGTACTTGTTTGTTGTTGTTTGAATTAGTCACAATGTCACATAAATGCCAAGTCATTACAGCATAAGTCTTACACTCTCCAATGATATAGTTTTTTACTATGCTTTTACGGTCGGCGTCGCTTAAAAATGCGTACATAGATGGTAGATGCTGGGTTTCGGTATTCTTTTTAGGTTCGTTAGAATAGTCTTTGTTGAGTTATGAGTACCGCTACGAATTAATACGTTAACAACTTTTTATTTCCTAATAATAGAGTTTAGGTCTTTAATACCAGCCGTCATCATAAACCTTGAGTGAAAAACGATAGTATTCAACTTACTTAGTGGTACGTGTCATTGTAATTTCTTCTATATCAGTTCCATGATTCATGTGAACAAGTTGCTGTCGTCAAACACTTTGGCATAAAGTATTTTGTAATAGTAAAGCCGATAGTGTATCCTTTATTCATAACCATGCACTCAGCTCACTCCTATCACCTATTGTCTCAACTTTTAGTATGCTTACAGAATACGAATAAAACACTTTTTTATCGTTCCATGCTACATTTCCTTGTAGCAAGAAAAATACTAAACTCAACTAATAGCGATTGTATAGCACAGCTAATTACATTACTTATTTGAAACGGTTTCATACACTATGATGTTTAAACTTCGAAATAAATAAAATTTAGAAACTGCATTATATACATACCTAAATACGGTTTGACGTTAGTACGGGTTTGAATACAGTTTCAAACATACGATTATAAAAAGGTCTCATCTTACACAATTAATGCTTGCCTACACTGGTGAGCTGTAAGTAGGCTTTAAAACGTTTCGAAACTGCCCTTCAGTTTCCAGTAGTTTTCTGGTTGGAAATGCTTTGAAAAGACATATTCACTTTTAAATGTTGAATTGATAACAACTAGATAAGCAAAAAGAATTCAATATTTTTCAATGACGAATTGTTGATAAAAGTTAGGATGAACAGGAGTGGATGATGGAGTGTTCAGTGTAATAGGGAGTGGCATCATAAAGTGTAATTTGCATTATCTCACAAGAAGAATTTTTATTCTGAATTAATTTCGAATGTCAATGCCTGTCCGTATAACATATGCCTGCTTAAATTTGTAAGTATATACCTACACAGATGATAAATAATATGCTTCCATGCTGCACACAAGCGTAAACCAAGTTTAGTACATAGTAGTCTCTAGATAATTTGTAAAAAGTTTCTTAACATCATTATGAATAGTTCGTAGAGGCATGTATAGATAAAATATACTCGTGAAAATATTTATAAAAACCAACTGTGCAGGAACTGATTTTCATTCCTTAAATGGGACATACCCATACCCACTACCCACCAAGTTCAATTAGGTTTTACATTGTGTGGCAGTGGCAATACTACTTTAATTTTAGATTCAGACTATTTCCCATTTGTATACGTAAATTTTGAGGCTTCGGTGAACATGAAAAAGTGTGCATGAACTAATATTATGCAGAGTAGAATGGAGCCTGTACGATACGATACGACGCACAGTGCATGACAGATTTTCACCATCAAACCATTATTACTTGTTACTTGTGTACTTAAGTACACAACACATTTAATTAAGCGTTTTATGAAATCAGAAATTAGAGAGAAAAATGCGATAAGATCAGATAATTTTGGAGTAAAAACAAGAACGATGTACAGGGTTGATTAATTGGGTGATATAAANCATTTAATTAAGCGTTTTATGAAATCAGAAATTGGAGAGAAAAATGCGATAAGATCAGATAATTTTGGAGTAAAAACAAGAACGATGTACAGGGTTGATTAATTGGGTGATATAAACAGTCAAGAATCCAGGAGTTTGTTTCATTCATGATGATAACTACCAGTATTTGGACTCCTTACTATTATGCAATAGAACCATTACTAGAGCTAAAATGCATGTGGCAGAGATTTGCTCTTATCATCAGCATACTGATGGAATATTTATGTAATCATGTAAGTAGCTGAGCAAACTAACATGCCTAGGTAGGTTTTCACTTGATTAGATTTATGTCAGTACTGACATATCCATTCTGCCCATGTTGTTGCTAATCTGAGGGTCAGGCTTGTCTCTCTTAATTGTACCAAGATTTCACATCTAGGTATTTTATTTACTTATTATGCCCCCGCCTCCTTGTACAAATAGGCATGCAATATTTTGAAATCTCAGTGTACAAAAAACTGCTCAGTTTCAAAAGACAGTCAGCACATGTGCCATCCTACATACATTTAAACATTTATCCCATTTTTGGATCGGAGGAACAGAGTAAGCTCACGCGATGTGTCAAAGACAAGCCGACAGGAGAAAACATTATTTGTGCATGATTAAAATTAAAGTGAATTGGCAATGGAAACCATATACATATACCCTTTCATACCTCAAAATCCATATGGTTGCCAGTACTTAACAACTCACTGCATGGTCATATTTATGGCATAGATAATAATTACGTAAAGTTTATTTAGTTTTACGATTACAATGTTGTATATATTACGTATGTATGTGTCTAGAACTTTAACCTTACGAAAAAGCTTTTCAACAATAATTTGTAGAAGAAACATCAGAAAACTAAACATTGAAAAAAATAAAAATGGAGCAAAGTGATATCAAGTATCCTAAATTAATTACATACAAATGAACGCAAACCACAAGAAAAATCTTTTATCTCCGTGTTTAAAATCTAATACTAAATGGGGGGAATATTTGCTACATTATTATGGAATATATGTTATATTTGCTAGCGTTAAGGAAGGGCTTAAATTAGACTCTATCGTAAGAAACTCTGTCAACAAACTTTCCTCATTTAAACCAAAAAAATACATACAAATATTTGTAATGACAACGATGATATTTTAATGGACATTAACAATATGTTTTCCTAACTATCTACTATATTTTTGGTTACAATAATTTTACAAATGTTTGGTTTAAAAAAGTTTTTTTGTCGCTTTCAAGTTTTTTTCAATTCCTTAGCCAATTTACTGTATATGTACTTACACATTTTATTGGTATCTGTTTGCAGCGGTATTCTTAAGATGTTAGTGTAACATACCTTTTGTAGAAAGGGATCTAACTAACAGTAAATAAATTTACAAATAAAAATATTACCTGAAAAAA
>JAHZMZ010002612.1:0-10567 GCA_027743805.1 Lepidocyrtoides sp. E14 | reverse complement strand
GGACCTGAACTAATAAACTACCTTATGCTCTGTACAAGCTCTGTCTCTCTCTCTCTCTCTTTCGCTCATCGTCAAAAGGCTTAAAAGGCGAATAACAATAGGCAATACATAATAACACTTGGAACATACTCTGAAGAAGGTAATGGAGAAGAGAAGCGTGGAAAGTGGTAGGAGAAAACAAAAGGCATGCACTTCATTTACAACAAGCGACTTATAAAGGGCATAGAATTGCTACTATCCATCTATCCATCCTCATCACATCACCAGTCAACCACCTCACCATACCACTAACCAGTCGAGTCTTCTCCGTTTCCGTATAGTATGTAGCCGCAAAGAAATATTTCCGTATACTACCAGCTACATATATTATGTATTTATCTATGACAGAGACTTCTACTGCTGCCTCTTACTTTGTGCACGCCCATAATAAAATATGCAAAATGTTTTAGTCAATTTCAGTTTTCCCTCTACAATTCCAGCTCATTCCAAAAACATAACCCTTGCTTACATATTTAAGCTAAAATAAGGAGGAAAAGGAAAAAAGAGCAAAAGGTATACATATACCTACGAAACCTGTACATAAGACCATCCATTATGAAATCAGTAAAATAAATTCATACCTAAACCAAATCATCATCATAAGCTTTATCGACAAAGCTACTGAAGAGAGAGTACACGCATATGGTAACACTGAAAATACCAACTTTCATTATATCTACCCATTCCACCAAGAGAATCTACAAGTTTACCGTGAAGAATAATCAAAATAATAATAATGATATCTGTCCGCATGTACATAAATCTACTACGTGCTACTACAAAGTTAGAAAGGCTAACAAGGTGATGTCAATACAAGAAAATGTGATGATGATGAGGATAATAAATAGAAATGAAGGAAATGTTTTTGACTGACAGGCAGGAAACATGGTTTTTTGCTGTTGTGCTTGTAACACTGCATCGTTATATGTCATGTCGTGCATTTATACCCAGAGAGAGAGAGAGAGAGAGAGTCAAAAGTCACTAATGGTTAAGTATTACTATACCAATGCAATACCAATACACTTGCTTTCTCCTTCTCGCTTTCATTGCTCACGTAATCATTTCATTATGGAGAAATCCTCTTTTATAATCCCATTGTTGTTTGCTCTCCTTCTTACTTCTCTCAATACAATTTTTTTTCTCTCTCTATAGCTTTCACCGTTTTCTGTGCTGTTGATAAATGCACTTCCTGCTTGTTACTAACCAGTCGCTAGGGGGTTCCATCCGCTTTCATTTTCGTTTTGACGACCACCATTCCATCGGGTAGAAGAATGTTATTAGTACTCATTTCTAATTCCACCTGCTTGAATTTCTATACCAAGTAGTTACACAATGTGTTTGTTTGTTTGTTCTTGAAGAGGATTACTCGATTACTGGTGATTTTTTTGAAAATGAGCCCAATAATGATACACGTGCAGGCGCACTTTGCAATACTCTAATGGATTATTAAGCAATAACAACCTACACATCTTCAAGTAATAACCATTCATGAGAAATGATCAAAAGAGAGAAAAGTAAACATCAGCAACAGCAAAAGGAGACAGGCACATTATTTGGTACCTTCATATAAATAAGTTGTCTTCATTTTCAATGAAGAAAAATAACTTTTTTTTCAAAGTCATTATCAACAGCGACTTAAAAAATAGCAATGTATACAGTTCCGTCTATAAACTGCGTATAACTGGAAAAATAAGAGAAAAATGTATTACATCTATTTATCTCGTAGTTTTAAAAAAAAAAGTTTTCCCTACAATTTTCTCGTCGTAGTAAGCGTCACTGAACCGTGTTGTCACATGTACTTATTTATATGTCTGTCATATCATACCCCATCAACTTTCACTTTTCTCTTTGCAGCTACTTTTTTATTGCCCATATAACAACACGAATTATATGGCAATATTTCCATTAAAAAAATAAAAAGAAAAGCTGAGACTACCAGCATAAGTAGTACACGTTATATACAAGATACAAAGCTCTATACACGTGTCGCGTATGTGATTTTTTTTCTCTTGTGGTAATAACAAGTGTACCGTGTTCAAAAGACTAACGTTTGTGCTGTTTCATTTCAATGCATATGATTATCGTCATCACGTTTCTTACTCAAGTGAAAGTAAAAAGAAAGTAAATACCTACATGCATATGTATTTTTTGTGCGTTATGAGAGTTTTAAAAACAGAAGGTAGGCTGATGCAAGCAACTCTAGAATGAAAGGAAAAAAGGTACGGAAATTGTACACAGCAGTAATAATAAAAAACATATTCTTTCATATTGAGCTTGTGTAAATATACACATACAAACTTTTGAAATCCAACATGTTGGTCGTACTTAGCGGTGGTAGTAGCGGTTCTATCATAACATTTTATCATACAAAGTCAGTGGCGTGGCGGTGGGTAGAACGATGTTTTTTAAGCTTTACTGCTATTACTCTACCACTACCATCACCGGTTAGGTTGTTAGAATATAATGCAATAAAAGCTTTTCTTTTCTGCACTTTTTTCTCTTCATCCTGCTCTCTTCCTCTTCTCTACGTCCTTTTCTTATATGTATGTACCCAGGTTTACAAACATGCTGCACCCATCCATACTTCCTTTTTATTTTCCTTTTTCTTCTTAAAAATTCTAATATTTTATTTAAGCCAAATATTGCCACAGCTTGCTGTATTCAGTCAGGAACTTGCTACGTATACTTCAGATACCCAGCTCAACAATCTTCGTACAACATGACTGGAGAAAAGTCAGGAGAAAAAGGTACGCCGTATAACTATTATACCTTTAAAAGGTAGCTCTCCGAGGTATGTAGTACCCAGTTTGGATTCAGAAAAAGACAACAGAGTTGCTTATGTTTGCGTATGGCGTACAAAAACGTGCCTCTGTCAACCCAAACCTTTTTCCTCATCTTTGTCAGTTTCTTTTCTTCTATCTTCTCCCTGGGCCTTACTTTATTGTTATTATTACATGTATTGCAAGTACGCTTTTTCACTGAATAAGAGCAAAAAACAGCTAGTCTTACATAAAGCCAGTATACAAACCAATATCAGTAAAAAAAAGACAGAAAACCTGTCTGTGCGTTTCCTATATTATGTACCTACCTTGTGTTCCAACATCACAAGTAAGTATGTATGTATCTAAACTCTAAAGTGCACACTTTTACATTACATTGTTTTGTTAATATATTTATGCGTAGGGTATTCCAATGAATTCTTTTCTCTTCTTCTTTTCTCCATCTTACTCTCTTTTTTTTGACGAAGATAATATTATTATCGTTGACTGCTTTCCTCTTCAGGAGGATGTTGTTGTGAATGAATGTAGCTCCCATAAAGAATAAAACAGCACATACTTGTCTCCTTGAGCGTATTCTTCTTCTTTTTTTAACTTTGCTAGTTTGTGGTACATATGCGGTACAGATGAATACTTACACACACACTACACTATACAATGCATTTATTTCTCCAACATTAGCAGTTGAGGAGGCAGAATATCATATAAAATACAACATAATGGGATGCTTTCACTTTTCTTTTGCAACTTTTATAAGCTCGCAAAGCACCATTACATTACATGCGTAACTCTCTGGGAAAAAAAGATTTTCATGATAGGATTACTGACTACAACCCAAAGAAAAGCTAGTCTTCGCATAAAGAAAAAATTCGTATGGATAACCGTACAATATGCATACATGTAATAATAATATTTAAGTGATATAAAAAAACAAGTTTTCTTTCAACTTGAAGTTTTTGTAGGGTGAGCAATAACTAAACCAGAGCAGCTAGAAAAGTTCATAAGAGTCCATGTTATACACTTATATTTCTTTTTTTTAAAAAAAAAAGGACAGAGAGATTCTGCGTGTACGTACGTACGTACGATCTTTTTTGTTTGTGAGTTGAGATATGATCGCATTGTAATGCTTCTTTGGGACAAACTCGCTTACTTCATGCTTAGTTTTATGTCATATTATTATTATTACCACTAATATTATTATTACAAGTACTATCATTCTTTTCAAGACATACATAAAGACATTATTATTATTATTTCCATCATCATCCCGTATATTTTTCCACTTTGGAAGAATAATGTTGTGGGATATGAAAAATATGCCAAATAGTCAACCGGACGTTCATTTATAATAATAATGATAATAATATATTATATTTTGGGCTGAAACTGCGTGGCTACATACAATGCATACATACACATTATGCTTTTACTTTTCTTTTCTATGATAAAAGTCAGTATGAATACTGCTTTTTTTTACTGTAGCCTGCCGCTGTGGCGGCGGCCATTTTTCTAGTTTAAATGTAATAATGTACGTCGTACATCGATCTACGTTGGCATTATTACCATTATTTTATTCCTCGTTTGTTCATTTTTTTGCGCAAAAATTCCGGAAGCGGAGAGAAACTGGCAGAAAATATATTTTTTCTTGTGAGATGATGAAAAGAACGTATACAAAACTTATTCGCTTGAGATATGTATATGCTCGCATTTTGTATATAAAATGTATAAAATCACATTTGCAACTCTACAGTGTGCAGCGTTTAAAATCTGGAAGCATTCCTTTCTCTTTGCTTGGGGCAACAATATTGCAGTTGAAGTCTGTCTGGAGTAGTGGAAAGAAGATGGAATTTTTTTTACAGTGCCATATTGTCTCTCGTGTACTTTTTGGGGCAGCTTGAACTAATGCTTGTTAACACTATGTGTATACATTTGGATAGATTAGATAAATAGTGATGATAATATTATATGTAAACGTTGAAATGACTTACTTCATTTTTTTTTGCTTTCTTGTGGGCATTCCATGAGTGTACTACCAAAAGCGAGTACAGAAGAAGTTGATGTTTGCTTTTATATGGAACGAAATGCGTAGACAAAATAATAATAATATGCTGGAAAAGGAACATGAGAATGAATGGGAGAAAAAGTGCATATTTATGCGTGTCTATAGTAGATATTCATACAATGTGATCATAATATCATGCTTTATGTATGAATGTCATTCCCTGAGAAGTACTTTATCTTCCCTCGGGAAGCATTGGCAGGAAAGCATACCACTTACAGTAATAATACGACATGCTAAAATGTAAGTGAATGTACTTGCTTGGATATATTACTAAAAGAAAGTATTTTGTATAACGTTCAAGTCTAGGAAGTATAGTCACGGTTTATACTTTCTACATTTAGTAAGAAGTTCAAGAATCAAGAAATGTTTCTGCACACATGAGATAGAACTTATGATTCAGATTAGTGGGACTTCAACTTTCTACATTCATCTTACGTGCACTAAGGCTTACTTAAGCGTTGGAGGGGTTTAAATTCGGCTATTTCACTCTAGCTCTCTAATTATCTTATATAGAAAATCTATTAACACATAAAACATTAAAATCCATGTAATTGCAGAAAATACTCATATACACTTCACATTTTGCGCAAAACTCTATCGTGCCAAACAAATTTAAGAATGTTTTCTTTCTTCATATAATATGCTTCCAAACAATTCATCAGCGTCACCAAGTGGTCAGTTAATGATAAAAACTCTTACAACTATCCACCACTGCTATCATTTACATTTCATGAAATATATGTGGATATACTCATTTTCCTTCCTTTCTACTGTACCAATTTTTTTCATCCCATCTTTGTCGCGGCAATATCCCCTGGAGAAATAAAGAAAAGAAGAGCGTCATCATGCAAGGTCTGACAACGGACATGACACAAACTCACGACATCTTTTCAACACGATTTGTTATATATCCTGTGTGCCTATATTCATTTGACATGCTTATGATGATGATCATCATCATCGTAGTCTTTGTAATGTCAGAAAACTACTGTTTTAGTATGCTCACTCACTGCTTATCATTTCATACGACTACGACGACGACATGGCATTAGACGTTTGGTTCGACATCAATAGGATGTTGACAACGCAGCGACATCACATCCACGTCTGTTACTAGCAATTGTGCCAATCTGCTAATATACAAGTGTCCTTCTAACTTAATAGCACGGAAATCTACAAACAAACGAGCGTACTTTTTTAGTATACGAGCCAACATCACGCAAGGAAAGAACAAAAAATGCTACAACACTCTTTGCAGTAAAGCACCATCATTCAGCTCACTCTGCTCATCCTATCATTATTCCACATTCCCCAAAAAAAAACATCCTGCTATTTAACCAACCTATAATATGAAACTATATTGAAACTCAATATGGTTTTGCTCTCAAAACCATATTGAAATATTATAGAGACATACACAAGCAGAAAATTTTTGCACCCGCCGCTCAATCGTTATCATTTTCGTTTGAAAAAAACGGAAATGGGCCAACAGGCTAAAAAGGACTATTCTGTGATGCTTCGCTTTTTCCAGCTAGTGGCATTTCTACACGACATCCATCCATACATTTTTTTTCCTTCACTGTTCATTTCATTCCTCCTTTTTTATTATTTATTTTTGCTATTGTGTCGTGTCTATAGACAATATAATAATAATAAACATAAGAAACTATACTACCTATATAGTCTTTCGTTGTCATCATATCGTCGTCATCATCATCATCATCTTCATCGACTTTTACCATTTCCTCTTTCTGCACAGTTTGCAGTTTTCGCAAAATTTTTATTGCCTTCGGGCTCTCATGACAAAACGTAAAGGACGCAAAAGGAATATGGTAGTAGTGGTGGTGGAATACCAGATATGATGAAATAGCTAACATTTTTCCCACTGATCATGTCTACTTTACCAATACTACACGCTATATATTATAGTGTAACAACAAGAGAAACTTAAGTTACAAAGAGAAAAAAAAGGATAGCGCTGAACAAGTCAAGTAGAAGAGAAGAGCAGGAGAAAACACAAAGATAGAAGAAGAAGAAGCATCTCCTCGACTCTCAGCAGACACACACATAGAGAGCCCACGCCTTCTCTTTCGATTTTCCTGTTTTTTTTAGCACAAGAAAACTTCAGCAGAAAAAAAAAGATTTATCAGTTTGCTAGTTATATAGAAAAATAGCCTGAGAGCGAGAAGCAGTAGCAGCAGCTTCTTTTTTTTTGATCGTACGTAATAGTATTAGCAGAGCAGCAAACGACACACACACGTTACTTGACTTGACTACATTGATCTGTTCTTTTGCTGGTTGGTAGTATTATGGAGCATGATGATGGTGGTAGTAGTAGTGGTGTTGGTGCTTTTGTGCCCTGCCTGCCGATTTCGATGTTATATCACTTGTCAACACCCATGTGTTTGCCATCCGGGAGGAGAAGAGAGAGAGAGAGAGAAGAAAAAAAGCAATGAAAGAAATGTCACTAAAACTCTATTGGCCCATTCGTTAATGTGCTTGCTGACTGACTGATATAGCGACAGAAAAAAACTAAAACTTATACTAATATCATCATCCTGAAGCGAAGAACAAGAACAAGATATTTTGTAAGAAGACTTATCGATATAATAATAGCAGAGAGTAGTGGGGTGCTACATAATAATATTATAGTGTTCTTATCTGTTTCTTTCTTTTTTTCTCTTTTGTAACAGCAGCGATGAGTAGAAAAAAATAACGTTCATGGCACCATCACTGCCACCACCACCATCACCGCCGCTGCCACCATCTATCTATTGGTTTGTGTTGGCGGTGGTGGTGATTTTGGCTTGGCTTTGGCTTCGTCGACCGTGTGGCAAAAAAAAAAAAAGTGGTGAGGTGAGCTCTCTTGCGTATTTCGTATTTTTTTCTCTGGATATTTATGAGTTTCACAAGAGAAGCCACTTATCTTCACTTTTCTAGAATGCCAGCCTGCTTCATTCTCGCTTTGCGTGAATGTATCTTTAAGGCAGAGAGGATATGTTGACATACTCGATTTTCTTTTGAAATGTGAGCAAAAAGACAGCTAGCTCAGGCTATATTACGTCAAATAGGAAAATAAGGAGAGCGAAAGAAAGAAAAAAATGTTTTCCTCTAACTTATTTTACTACTGCACGCTCCAGTAGCATTTTTTTCTGTCTCCGAAACGGAAATGACGTCTGTTTTAAAAACGGCAAAAAATGTCATAAAACGCTAATACCATTATGACTTGGATATGTGTACAAGAACTCATTCTCTGGTCTGCCTTCAACTTCCCCCGAAAGAAAATTGGAATTATAATTATTCGAAAATTGGTCATAAGACACGCTCACATGCTTCTACTTCTACTGTGATAATTATCATTTGAACAAGTCACTCCACCCATGCAAAAGGCTAGTCTTTTTTTACTGTTCAACTGACGTCAAATAATATATTGTTCCGTTCAAGCGTTTCGTTAACGTATCCAGTGCAATTACTACTAACACATTTTTTTCTCTCTATTTTTTTACATCCGGTCTCTCTCTCACTCTCCTCTCCAGTTTTATGACGTCTCTAACGGATTGGCAAAAAAATATTTTTAGGGGAAACGAATAAGTTACTTTTTTATTTTTTTACTACTTTTACTCAGACTTCCACTGTTCCACTATACTACTCCCATCGTCGTCACAAAGATAATTCCAGTCATTTTTACGACTAATCAACTTTGTCGTTTACTGCATATTTTTCCCCGGAAAAAAATACGACGTCTTCCGCTCCATTTCTTTCTTTCATGCTAGCTTTCTAGTTTGATGTTAATCATACAAAATTTAAAAATCTGTTTCTTAAAAAGTATGCATGCTCTATTATTCCGCATCCACATTATAATCACTTTGTCATCTTCTTGAAACGTATTTTCGTAAAAAAAAATGTACTGACATATCTTTCCTTCCATTTATTTTCCACAAACTCAACAGCAACAAACTTATACGCTACTTTAGTCCATACTCTATTGTTCCGTATATTATGTATCAATTTATATTTTCTTTCTGTCCACACTATACACGCAGCTCCTCCCATAATGCCCATAAAGCCACATTTTTTGCTATTTTCCCATTAGGTAACTGATACTCTATTGTAGTTTTTATCTCTTTCTTGTCTCGGAGAGACAGAGACAATAATTTGTTATCCTTGCCATGTCCCACCACTCAACTCACCACTGCGTTGTCCTTTTTTTGCAGGGTGTATTCAACCCAGCTTCTTTTGTTTTCTTTTGCCTCGTCCATCCCATGAAATTTCTCTCGATTCATTGCCTTGCATTATTCTGTCTTCTACAATCCATTTTCTTGAAAAGCGCTACTCTGCACATAATGAGGGTAAAAAAAGAAACAAGAAAAAAAACGCACTTTTGCGAATCCAATCTGCGTTGTCCTTTTTTTTGCAGGGTGTATTCAACCCAGCTTCTTTTGTTTTCTTTTGCCTCGTCCGTCCCATGAAATTTCTCTCGATTCATTGCCTTGTATTATTCTGTCTTGTACAATCCATTTTCTTGAAAAGCGCTACTCTGCACATAATGAGGGTAAAAAAAGAAACAAGAAAAAAAACGCACTTGCGAATCCAAAGAGACAAGTTGGTCATGAGCCAAAGCCAAGCCAACATGGTTTTAAAAAAACGCACACACATGCTATTATTTTTTGAAGACACGCAAGTAAAATTATATGAATTGTCCTAGATAACATTCTGGAGTAGAAAAAAATAAAGAAAATTTGTGGCTATTACATTGAGGCACTTGAGTAAACAGATGAAGAAAATAAGCAAAACTATAACGTAATCTTGTAAGACGACGACAGTAATGAATTTAATGAAACTATAAAGTACAAGTGGTTGCATGCGCTATGCTACTTTATTGTATAAAACCTTTTAATACTTTGTTTGTTGTTCAGAAAAAAGGCACTTTTGAAGCAGTTTGGTTGTTTTTTATTATGTAATAATAAGAAGAAAAGGGGTATAAAAAATAAAGTAAGAAAAGTTTTCACTAGAAACATACGTTTGACAATTTCAAACAATTATACTTTTTACTTTAGTCTGCTTGTGAGTGGGCCATCATGAAATTAGAAAATTTTCATTAGTCATTCTTAGCAAAAGTTTGCCTTTAAAATAGGTGTTTTCATATGCATGCATGCACGTAAGCAACTTGTGTTATTTTTCTTGCTAATGTCTACAATAACAATGTGTTACATCGACATTACACTTGCATTTTATCACACTATACTGACTAGAAGTAATGTCATGTGGATGTGATGCAATCATTGAAGTAAGCAAGGAAAAAGGAAAAAAGTTGATGAGTTTGTTGAAAAGTTTTGTTTCTACTTTTGAAACATTTGCAGATGACAATTATTGAGAATGTTGAGAAGATAAATTGGCATGTTTCAACAGTTCATGCTGTCTCGTAAATTTCTTTTTTAGAATATGATTTATTGCGAAAGATATGCTTCTTGCTGAAATGATGATCTTTAACTGTCGTTGTGGTGCTTATTGTCTATTCGTCTTTATGGAAAGTATGGAGTATGGACTATGTACTGCGTTCATTACACATATTGCTAAACACCGTAAACACAAGTTTATGTTTTAATTAGTTTTGCTTCGAATTCTGAATTTAAAAGAGGGCATTTGCTAGTTACTCTTTTATGTAAGTTGTTGTAAAGTTCCATTTTGT
>JAHZMZ010002611.1:0-12636 GCA_027743805.1 Lepidocyrtoides sp. E14 | reverse complement strand
CATTTTTGTTAACAATGTTGTCATATGAAGCAAAGTTAAACATGCAAGATCAGATGACTAGTGTAAGTAAGAAAGGCCAAGTTCCTTTGCCTAATGTCGAGTTCACTAATAGAACTATACCGGTAGAGTCACCTCGCCATCATCAAGAAAACCAACTTCTTGGAGATGTAAGAAAAATTGCAATTTAATAAGCACTTATCAACCAATTCAAATCTCTATAGAGATGTAAATATATACATTTGTTGTTAAAATTCAAAAGATTATGCCGGGACCTCCATTTGTATTTGGATCGTTGATGGTAGTGCTCGCCGTAATAGTGGCTCTCTTCATTCCTGAACATAAATCAAAAAATAGACGACAAGGAGGTTGCGACTCTGATCTAATTGACCTGGAAAATTCACCTCATCCAGGACAAAACCCCCAAACAATGGCACCTCTAATTCCACAAGACCCAGCGATTTTGTAAAAATTACCCTGTGCATACCGCAAACTTTAAAAACTGATGAAAAAATAATAACTAATAATATCGTAGTCTATTTTTTAATTCCGCGTTTTCCAAAGAGAGAACGCTAGTCAAGACTCTAGGTCATGCCTAATTAGTAAGTAAGTCTCATTTACACACAGTGTACATTACTGTACTGTTACTGCAGAAAAGCCTCATATACATGTAGCATAAATATTATAATATGAGCGTTTTCAGCACGATGATGGATCCCCAGACTGAAAATATTTAATTGCCATTTTGTTTGAATCCAGAGAAATGAGTGACTTTATATTCATTAATTTCTCTTTGCTGTTTCATTTCTTCAACACAATCACTCTTATTGTTTGGTAATATTTTTTCAGTTTTATTTTTCACTGCTTTATTTGGTTGTGTGAAGTTTGAGATATTATAATAGAATACATATTTAAAAGGGGTTTACATGTGCATTTTACATGTAATTTTAATACTAAATATATTTGAAGGTATGTATGTTTGCGACAAACCAATATAAATTTTGAAAACAAAGAAAAATGACTTAAGGTTTCGTGTTTTTCTTTTAGTTTACTTTTTTCGACTGACGCTCTGTACAGTAAAAATATTTACCAATTATGTATGTAACATAGGTTTTTGAGAATACGTACGTAGAAGTGTTATTATTATTTTATTCCGGTAGTATTATGGAAAGATGAGAACGTTAAGTATTTTATGATTGGAAAATCATAAAGTGTCTCTCATATATTTGACACTCTTTTGGGACATTTTTATCCAATAATATGTACACAGTACACACAAAACCGTAGTAGTCGTTTTTCATACAAGGAATATTGCAGTTAGTATAATATACATATACATATACACGAACAGATAATCAGTTACCTCTCTACCCTCTGGTGGACCGAAACTCGAACTACTAACTTTTTTGTCGAGGTTTGGTTGGACAAAGCAATGCAAATTGGATGGATTGGTTTGAGTTAATGTTCTATAAATTGTGCAAGTTCCGCAAAATTGAGCATATCTACCCAGTTATGTAGTTATCTCAATGAGCCATTCAGGTTGAAACTCCTTTCCGGGTATATACATGTCTACACAAGAAGATATTATATACTACAAACACAATATAATATATTTTGTTAATTATCATAAACGATAACCTATATAGATACTAGGGATTGATAGCGCACTCATTATTATGGTAAATCAGATCAGTCGAGACAAGTAAATCATTTCAAGCGACCTGAAATAATATATTATACATTTTTAACGCTGACGTTTTCAAATTCTTCTGTTACTTTCCGACGTGGGATGATTGATTTTACACATGTTAATATGACAAGTAAATACATGCACTAAATCAATACAAATATTTTTTTCGTGGAAAAAATCGCAAGCATTAACAAATTATTAGTTAATTATATTCAGACCAATGTATGATATGTAATACTTGTAAAGAGTTAGTAAATACGATGACACGCGTAATATTTTGTAATGCCTACATCTGATAAAACTACCTATCCTTTGTGATATTCGAATTATTGCTATTATTAAACTTCAGTTATTATATGAAAAAGTTTTTGTTTTGAGAAAGTGTCCCGACTTGATCTATTGGTTCTGATTATGGAAACCTGAGTACGAAAACGAAACAAAACTACATTTCTGTAAACTACAAAATACATTATGGTACATTACATATT
The DNA here is from genome assembly GCA_027743805.1 of Lepidocyrtoides sp. E14. NCBI lineage: Eukaryota > Metazoa > Arthropoda > Collembola > Entomobryomorpha > Entomobryidae > Lepidocyrtoides > Lepidocyrtoides sp. E14. The sequence continues at coordinate 10,461 of JAHZMZ010002611.1, read as the reverse complement.
ATTATTATTATACATACCTACGTGAAAATATAAACAGGGGCTTCTAATAATATTTCCTTTTGTAACTTTAAAACTTTCCGTGGTACGAGTGTGCATCGAGTACCATACTCCAAATTATCATTTTAAACCGATAAAGAGTAAAAACAGCCGCCAGTTATTTTAATCTGTAATTTGTTCCCATTAAGACTAGGACCACTATACAACTGCATTAATTGGCTTTTTAACATCAAAAATAGTGAATCATGGTCAATAACTTATGGGTTATAAGTCATGGACAAGGAATAAATACAATGCAAAAATAGAGAAACAGCAACACGCATAGTGCAACAACTGTAGCGTAAAGGTAATGCCTCTCTAGTTTTGGTGCAGATGATGATATGTCAACAACGGTGATCGCCAAGTGTCAAGTACCTTAAATCTTGTAAAACGGCTATTATAAATTATTATACTGCTTGAGATATACTATGTGTGTACATGTACTCTGGAGAATACGTACTATTGCTATCTACAAAAACCATACGTGCACAGAATGAATGTTTCTTTTACGTAAATTTAAAGAAGCATAAATATTTCGGAATAGAATACAAGATGTATGAGACAAATAAGATGTAATTTGGCAATTTTTGTGGATTATTTATTTGTTAAAGAATCACTACTACGAGCCAAAGCATTTATAAGTGACTTGGATATTATGTACGTTTTAAATAACAAAAATTTTAGAGGTAAAAAATAAAGAAAAATACAATTCATATAAACATTGTAAAAAATCATGTGTATATGATGAATGACTCATGACCTAAACCTTTTCCAAATGAAGTGCAACACTAACATGTATTTGCAAAAATGCCTTACGCGTCCATATTTACCACTTCCGGTTTCTTGGAGGTCTCTTTGAAATCATTATCATCATCATTAGTAGTCATCAAACGAGGTTTTTTCTTCAAAGTTGTTTCAGCTTCCAGCGCTACCTCGTAAATTTCGTGTGGATCTGACTGCCTCTTCAAAATTTCCTCTTTTTCCTATAAAAAATACCCGACCCAAATCAAACCGTGCTTACTCATTAGCATAATCAAGCATAGACAAGTGTCAAATACACCATATTTAAACCTTTTGATAAAAATGACAAATTATCTAGACTACGAAAGGAAAATCACTTACCAATTCCAAATTAGAAATTGTCAGCAATAACTTTTCTCGGTCTTCCGCAAGGATTCTCCACCATTCTGTCAAAGATGAGTTTTGCATGAAATCACAAAATTATTAAACCTATGCGTAATATGCTACCTACATTTTAGTCTTTTACCCACTAGCAATTTCCTCCAATAAGTTTGCAACTTTCTTCTTTTTGTCCACTTCCTGTTTATATAAAGCCAATGCTTCACACAGCAAGGTGACAGTTCGCGACTTGTCTTCGTGGACCGAGTCCATCAAATTAGATATTTTTGATGATAGCTCACCTTCCTGCAATTTAACCAACATAACATGCTATTATTACGCCTAATTTCTCGATAACTTCCAGTCAACACAACAAATTTCATTGAATCAGGAGAGCAATTTAATTCTTACATCGTTCATCAACGCCAGGGCTTGAAGAAGAGCCGCTTTCCCTGTGCTAAAATCCATTTTTTCTTTCCGTTGAAAGCGATAATGTAATAATGACAAGTTTCAAGTCGGTATTGGTATTATGGATTTTAGTTCACAAGAGTCGACGAAAATTATATATTCCAGCTTTTTTGAATAGTAAATAACAACATTGGCAAGTTGAGAAGTAATCACAATTCACAGATATTGTGTGAAAATGAATGATTGGAAATTGAAGATATTCGTGATGCCGTCAAACATTCATTCTATTTGTTTAAATTTTGCCGCGTCATATATTGGTGTTTTTTTCGTTGAAAAATAGCTGTGCTCCATGATTTCTAGTATCATTATGATCAATGTAACTCCTTCGACCAAAATGAGGTGTTCTGCACCACACTGACGAAAATAAAATAAATGAATCATTATAACCATTTTTGTAATCCGACAGTACTACCGACTCTACGATCGAATACGATGCATTGGATAAATTCAGAGATACGGAGAGTTATTTAGGAGATGTAATTATTGCTCAGTATATTCAGAATTGTTCTTAGTATTTTATTTTTATTATTGTTTTAAAAAATAATATGTAATGAAATATTTTTCAGAGAAATCTATGCGTTTGTTTTGCTGATGATGATGATACTGCGTGAGTATTCAAACTAGATGATTTAACTCTCGTTTAGAAATTAAGGAATGCAATAGGTTAAGGATAAGCAGTGTTGTTGGCACTGTTCTGATTCGGATTTAGACGCTCAGTGCTATGTGCGCCGTTAGCTCCCTCGGAGGGCTCATTACCATTTTGATTTCCTCCTGACTGCCCAGGTTTCTGTAATATGAACAGACAATACATCTCTATTGCAAGCAATGCCATACATGAGTGCTATCATGACACATTAAATTTAATTGCAAGTATGGAGTTTACCTTTTGCTGGTTCAGTTGCCGCTTCATCACAGCCATGCCTATCATCATGAGGATAATGACGAAGGAACTGCCAACGCCAACCCCAGTTAGTTCTTTACCGTAAAATTGCTCAACGACTTCATTAATGCAGTTTTCTGTTTTGTTAAAGTCTGTTCCTGTCCGTGAAGCACCAACTAAAATATAATGGAAAAAAGTTACACCTGCATTAAAAGACAAACAAAAAGTGTATGGCCAAAAAGGTTTCATTTAAAGAGGCGTGTATTTATATGGTACATTCGAATCCCAAGTTGATCTTTGAGGAATGTGTTCCATCCGAACAGTCTAACTTCAAGTTGGTTGTTTGACCAGACTCTCCAGCTATTTGATAGATATGTAAAACTTGCTGTTTGCATGATTGAGATTTTTGCGCCCACGCGGCATATTTCTGAAAATTTAAATCAATTTAAAAAAATGATGACATTAATTACCAGTCGCCTGTTACACGTTATTTTTTTATGCTATAATTACCATTTTTGAAGCAAGGTCCTTGTTGAAAGACCATGCAGCGGGAACAAGATCTGAGGAGCTGTAACATACTAATTTTATCTCTTTAGCGTCTTCTCCATAGGTTAGTGAAACGTATTTGTCGTCAATATAATGACTTCTGCGATAAGATGGCGATAGCATATCCACTGATGCCATATATAAGGAAGTTACTGGTTTTCCAGTGGTCTCAGCTTTTGCACAACTATACATTTCATGAAATTTATCATCAATTAGGAAATAATAATGCTTCCTTTATGATATTTGGAATTCAGAAGGTTGCACTACAAGACGTTCTTGAAAAACGTTTTCAATAAAGCAAAACATAGCCTTTGACTTACGGATCATTGTCTGCGGTTATTGTGGTTAGATCTGTACATCAACCCAAAAAAAACTTTTGTAAATTTATTTCGGCTACTTCATTACATTAAATTCATGTCAGGACCTGTGACCCATTGATTTTCAAGATATTTGAGCACTTACCTTTCACTAAAATACTCAAAGACTCTGATATTTTGGGCGAATGTTCGCATACTACATGTGAAACGTCTGCACTTTCAATTCGAAGGAAACTTGTTATTTCCAAATGTCCCCTGGTATAATGGCGAACCTCGAGGGCTGTTAGTACGTCTGTAATGCAGTAAACCAATTTCAGATGAATTGTTTGATGAAAAAATTCTTTAAATTCGCAAATAAGTATTTTTTAGCCAACCAGTATCATTCATGCCAACTAAATCGCCATTTGTTAACTTGAACTTCCACTCAATTCCAAAGTTTGAAGTAACATCATCCCCCTCGATGGTGCAAGTAAACTTTTCGTAATCTCCAGTAAATATTTCATCGGGTCCATTTACACGGATTTCCGTTGCAACCGCAAAGCAGCACTGGATTGTGAAAAAAATTGAGTACAAAACAAACTTCCTCAAAGATGCCATACCAGTTCGCTTGACAGTGATGATCATGCTGAGCCCTGAATAAAATGCTAGGATTTTATTTTAGGTATGATAAATTTTCTATTTTTTTGAAAAAATGCGGATTAAAACTACTTGATAACTGCGTACGTACGATGTACGTGTTTCCACACGGCTCCGAAATTTTATATCAAGTCAATTAACTGCACCGTTTTGGATTATCTGCCTTGCTCCTTACTAGTAAATGTTGGAACTTTAAACTGAGGAGAACATTTGTGGACGTTACAAAATGTAATCTCTTTCGTGACTGAAGTGATTTAATAAATTTTGTTAGTACTATTTGAAAATTTGAAGGCATAATTATTGGCTATTGCTATATACTCTGTCATGCAACCTAGTTATGGTCAATTGTACTGGACAACCCAACGAATAAGTAAAGTTTGCCCTACTTATTATTACGTTTACTTTGTAGTGCTAGGAAAATTCTTTGGTAAGTCCATTAGTGAATGTTGCAATATATGTCTACAGAAGAAAGCCTTAATGGCTTCATCCAGCGAAACACTTGTTTTATCAGGTACTACAATAATAATATATAACCACAATGTTCAAGTTGATAAATTTGTGACTCAATGGTCAAATTACATGATTTTTATCAATGTACATTCTTCTTTTGGTACTTCCCCTTTCTTTCGCAAAGAACATGGCATGAATGACTCACACGAAAACATGCGTAATGCGTAAATGTTATCGCAGTTTCAACAAACGATTTTCATAGTTCCTTCCTAGTTGAAAAGATAACAACCATATAGATGAGCTACTCAACAACCTCAATAGTTTGCTCGTGTGCAAAATTTCTTGTTATGAATGTAACATGAAACTTTTACGTCCCAAAACAGGGATGTTAAAACTGTCCAAAGTCAAACGTTAGTTTTACACCATGCAAAATGTGAGCCATTATCATGTAATTATACGGAGCTACAGTATAGTACCAAACATGTTCTAAATATCATGCCATTGCGTAAATTCAAGTTTTGCTGCGGCGGTGGCGCTTCCTTGTTTTGAGAGATCTGTTGTCAAAAGTTAGAAGTAAATGTTATGTGAGGGTCGAAGGTTGACGATTTTACGATAGAAAGCACTGCTTTCAAAGCGGTAGACCTGCTATGGTCAAACAATACAATATCGTGGAAAGTTCAAAAATGTAAATATGTAAGAGCCCTAAAACGATTCATCATCCGTGATTCCCACTTAATATTATTATAAATATGTCAAGTGTAATTTCAACATAAAAGTGCAGCATGCATTTACACGGTTGAGATTAGTTTTGATAAAAAACACACATGAATTTCGTAGTCAAAATTTATTTGAAAAATTACGTACAAGACAAGGTCATGCAAACAATACTCTACTACAATATTTGAACATGACAAAAACACACGATGTGATGTGAAATGAGTAACGAGGCAATAGCACTTTGCGACTAAAATTTTATTCAAACGGATTTTTACTGTCAATAACGATCAGCGAATTAAGTATTTGATGCAACAAGTGTAAATATAAAATTAAAACAACGTGATATTAGTCAACAATGGTTATCGACGAGTTACGACATCAGGGCCTTCGTTATCATTATTATTCTCATGACTTGGTTGCAGCAATTCGGCCGTGGTTGCATGCTGTCTCGATGGTGCTCTCGTGCGGAGTTGCACTTCTTCTGTACCTTCTGGATTAGCACAGTCTGGTTTTGGCGTAGTTTGGGTCTGTATTGGAAAAATTCGAAAAATCGTTGCATTAACAAGTTCAAGTCTTTTAAATTACATTGTAATTATTTAATAACACGATGAAAGTTATAGTTTCACCTGAGGAGGCGGTGGCTGTTGTAGTTTCTGCTTACAGTAGTACATGAACAAGATCAATATAATGCTCATTAAGGAACCTAATGTGTAGTATGGTTCTTTTCCTTGACCTTTACCTTGCGCCATACTATCCAGGATGGCCAAAATTTGCTGAATCATGAGAATTTCATCAGGACCATACGCCTTTGGGTCTTTAATATTTGAAACATAATCTTTTATGCATAGTATTTTTCATCATAATATTGTGGAAATGACTGGGCATCTAAATATACATCCATATACCTTCGACGTTGAGGTTCACGTAAGATGAAAATGACTTTGTCATACCATCATCATGGCATTCGTACCTCCGAGTGGTCATATTTGTAACATTTTGAATGATTAGCGTTGTTGTGTAAATTTCTTGGTTTTGTGAAGCTTGCGATTGAGAATCTCGAAACGACTTTTCTTCCACTTCCATCAAAAACCGTAAATAAGGCATCCACTTCTACATACAAAATTTGGGAGAAATTTCGTGGAAACTCCGCTTCTTCAAGTTACTAAAGTATTAATTTTGTGTAAAAGTTGGCTGAAATTATGCTTACCTTCTCCAGCTCTTTAGATTTAGGAAGAAGCCACTTTTGGTCCCTACCATTCAACTCCTCAAATATCCTTTGGTAAGATTTTGTTATGTTTGTCCATAATACGTGCTTAGAATGAACGCACAAAAGTTTCAAGCTATCAACTTCATTCCCGTTAATAGTAATGTTCCGGTTTGTAACGTCGTGTGCACTGAAACGCACCCCAAAGTCATCTGAGAAGCGTTGAAGAATTATTTTTGGACTGGTGCCGTCATACCTGATTTTAGAAAAGCAAAGGTACTATGCAATAAATTATAATACTCCCTTACCCTTCACATGGATAACAGAAATTCATATTTGCAAAAATTAACTTTCTACAAACCTTGCCAAAGGGTTTGCCAATTCTACGTCTATAAAAAAGAAACCAAGATTTTAAATGTCGAATGGACTGAACAACTGAAATCATTACAATACGGTAGTTTAATTGCTTTCAATGAATACTTTGAATGTTCAGTGACTCTTGTGTATTACTTCCTTCACAGAAAATAGCTGTAGCTTTTTGAGGCACCTCAACATATCCTTCATAGATATCGTTAGTGCCATCAGCCCCGCCTTTTGTGTTATTGATCATTTGCACACATTCTAGAACCAACAAAGCAGCAAAATCATCATACAAACTCATTTGCACCAATTATGACAAGTTTTATGTCTATTATGAAAAATACAATGGTACAAAGAAAGCATACCGTTAGTAACTCTTGTCCTATTGTTATTTTTTCCGAGTCCGTCAATTACAAATTTCCACGTACAAGATGTTGGAGAAATGCTATTATCATCCCGATTGGTTGGTGGTGGCTTCTCACACCGGAAGCGAACAAAGTCACGAGGAAACACTGTACGCTTTTTTGAAGTATTGGCTTCTGCATTACTTGGCATTAGTACTGTCGTGACAATTATTATGGTACAGAGGTTGACAAACTTGGTAGTAGTTTTTGAATACTCCATACTTTACTTTTTTAGCTGACCTTTTTATTCAATAAATTTCAGAGCTTCAAAATGAATACGCACGGACGTATAAAATTACAATTTCGTTGTTGTCCCATGTAGATTGAAAAAAAAAATTGTACAGCGTCATTTAACGCTTTTTCACATACACTGATAAACTAAATTTTAAATTGCACACATTTGACTGCTATGCAATTAAATAAACACCTTTTGGTCTATTGGTGTAGGTGTGGAGAATTTTGAGTTAAGACGCTTGTGCACTGTTGAGNTTTTTCACATACATTGATAAACTAAATTTTAAATTGCACACATTTGACTGCTATGCAATTAAATAAACACCTTTTGGTCTATTTGTGTAGGTGTGGAGAATTTTGAGTTAAGACGCTTGTGCACTGTTGAGATGCAATACAATAACATGCGTAATTTATATAATATAACTTGGCAATTGACTAGTGCTAGAATATAACACGTCGTAGATTTTCTTGCAGAACTATGTATATAAGTATAATGGATAAGTTTTTTTACTAAATGGAACAGGAAAAGACGATTATTATGTTGGTTGGGATTTTAGGTTTGACACTCGCCATTAGTATGACACACCAAAAAGCAGCTAAAATACATTGGGCTAATGTATGAATCTCCTTATTTGTGCCTGCACTTGTGCATATCATTTACCATTACTGGCAAGAAATGCTTGTTTGAAATGATGTAGCCATAAACTTATTTATTAGCTGCCAAAAGACTGCGGTTCTGGAGCAAAACATACGTCATCCACCATCATCATCAGACATCAGCTAATTATGGAAATAAAATGAACTTGGATAAAAAAAATGACTAAAAGACAGTGTATAATTACTTGTTTCCACACGTTGCTGAAACTGAAGTCGATTCTCTTCCTCCCCTTCTGTAACGTGTAGCTGTTGTAAGCAGTTTCCTATTTTTGTTTTTCTCATTTTTAAATGGGCTCACATCTATTTAAATTATTACCATATTGAGGAAAGATGCCAATTTTAATGTACACATATATCATTGAAACAATAAGTGACAAAGTTCTCAGAACAAAGTTTAAACGCAGTAAGTTGATGTAATTTTGCTTTTATGGTTCGAATAGTGTCAAGGATGAGTGAATCCGGATTTAAAAGTCAAAGTATTCCAATTTACCCACCAGCAACTACGTAGGTCTGGAAAATGACTAAGGTGCAAGCGTCAGCTATATTCCTCGATACTCGACTCACTTTACTATTGCAGTACGAACTATATTGAACCAAAGATGAACAAAAGGTAAATTTAACTGATATATCAAAAATGTATGCTCTGCAACTATTTTACAAATGCCATGTTACGTTTGTGACATATGAAGATGGAAAAATCAAACTTTGTATTGGTAAATTATTTTAGCGTATCATTACTTTAAGAAAAAAGCTTATCTTCAAGTTGTTCACGTGCTTCCATCTTACACCAGTTTACCTGACCTGAATACACCTCCGACAATAAAGCTAGGGGTTTAGATTAGATCTTCTCTGGTGTACGATTTTTCATTATTTTAACGCTAATTGGTGGCAAAATTTTGCTATGAGTTAATAGTAAACGATTGGGCCGCCACTTGCCACATGTAATTATGTACTTTTCGCCGTGATATGAACTTTTCATGAATGTATCATACCACACACCAACAATGCTTCCTCACTCCAGTAAGGGCATCAGCATATACTTATTAAGGGCCAGGGCCAGACAAATGTAATTTAGTGCTTGCTTTTGCTTATGATGAAGAATTTTACGACGAAAATAGCTCATTCATTGTTTTTATTTTAGTTATCCATCGTTTCATGATACAAATTGCATCATACAATCACTTCTAAAACAGACGTAGCTGCATATATATTTTCTTTATTGCTTTCTAAATGGTAGTCAGTTTTTGGCTTTTGATCATGACATTTTCACTTTAACTCACTTTTGGATGAAATTGACATGTGTAGTGAAGTGAAACCAAAACCAACACCAGTGGTGGTACAAGAATTATGTATAGTACAATAATATTAAAAGGGATTCGATTCACGGATGATGAATGTATTGCTCAAGCTTTATGAAAAATGTTAATATTTCAACAATAACCACAGTTTGCATCCGGTGGTTTCAAACACTCATCTTTGTAGCAGTGAAATAATATTTTGTGCAATTGAATGTAACCAACTTGAGATAGTCTATGAAACCCCTTCCGGAATTTTTATTAGAGATGTAGCTGCGAATAGTCTAAAACATTCGAAAAAGTTAATAGACCGCAAAATCCACAGGAAATTCATGAAGTTATACCCAGTGCTGGCCTGGAAATTTATTTTGAACTTGAAACGACCTCACATTAGAGGAGAGTCGTTAGGAGAGCATACGATTTAAATGATCCCATTTCATTCATTACCTGTGTAAAGTCTAAAAGTTTGCACTTTGATTTTACGATATCAATTTCCCCCAGCCGTAGTGAACACTTTCTGATTTCTGATAGTAGTATTAACAATGGAGAAGGTTTGGATATTGCTGTTTATTTCCTTGCTGCTCATTTCCACAAAATTTATATATGGCGATTCCATTGACAGCACGGATGCTCGAGACAAGCGACAAGTAATATTAGAATATCAGGGTCTTTGACAGTTCTATTTATATTACATTCATATTTTTACTAAGAGGTTTCCAAAATAATGAAAATATTGGAAGGAAAATTCGTTTTGGAAATCTACAGTAATCGTTTGCCTGCAAGCTGACTCAAATCAAAGAAATAGATATCTCTTTATTATTATTAGTTATTAAATAGTAAGACTCAAGAAGGAGTCTTCTTGGCTTAAAAACAGTGTAGATAGACTCGATAAAAGTTCATAAGGTGCATTCTCACTTTCTCACTCTAAATATAAAATGCATTTCATACAAGCTCTTTCCTCTAAATATTTAATACCACATCACATACCTAAATTTGTGTGTGCAGGCAGACTGCTGAGTACAGACAGAGTCTGCCTGCGTGCAATTGTATATTGCACAGGATAACACAACAGAAATTGAGCTTCCCAATTGGGAAGCTCAATTTCTGTTGTGTTATCCTGTGCAATATACAATTGCAC
>JAHZMZ010002610.1:0-16928 GCA_027743805.1 Lepidocyrtoides sp. E14 | reverse complement strand
GGTGGAAAAGAAAAATAAAGTTGAGTTACGACTAGTAACGGTTTAAATAATTGATCACTGAAAGGCGACCATATTTTATGGCTTTTCATTATTAACTGTTGCGATGATATTCATTATATTCATATAATGGCGTTATCAATATGATAGATTGATTATTTATTTTCGTTTTACAAAGTACTAATGTGTGTAATAGAGTAAGTCAAAGTCATTTTACGTTCCATTAATGAGGAGTAGGCATTGCTCAGGTATTGCCTTTCTCTTTCTGAGACAAAACTAATGTGAGAAATCTAGGTAATATGAGGAGCAGTTGGAACAAGATCGTTAGTTTTATAAAACCATTGTGAGCATCTTGCAACATGAATGAACCATTTTCATCGAAAAGCTGAATTTAACCTTCACCTGCGGTTTTAGTTAAAGGCATGTTACAAAAAATTTAAAATTGTAAATTTTACAAATCTGTCCAATAAAAAGTGTTGTATTTTTATATGAGTCAAAATGAAATTCAGAATAATATGTTGTCAACTCAACGCAAGCTATTAAAAGTCGCAGAGTTAAAATACGTAAAACAAAGTTAAATATCACATATAGCGACGACTGCTTTGATACTTTTGAAATGAAAACAGGCATTTTACTCTTAATTTTATTTATTTTGTACTCAAATGTAAATGTAGCCAAAGCCAAAGGCAGTCTTATTGAAGAACACAAATCGACTAGGTAGGGTTAATTAATTACATTGTTTTAAATTGCGTGGAGATTAGAGATGGCCTGATTGGATGGATCAAGCGTTTTAACTCCAATGCATGGACCCCAGTTTTTATAAAATAGAAATAGAGTACAATCCACGGTCAACTCAAAATCATTGCGACTTCTCACTGCCAAATTCCAGGCGGTGAGAAAAAGCTATGATTTTGAGTTCACCGTGAAGTGTACTCTGATTCCATCCACTATTACCCAGTTCAGTAATTTAAATTGCAACGGCTTACAAGTTATGCACTTAAGAACAAAATCGAAAAAATTTTTACTTAGGCGAATTTCACCAATTATAAGCACGTCCGAAGCTTTTTTCAGATATTTGTCGTTCATAGCCATTACAAGTTTGTGCGCAAATCATGCATGTTCAGTAGTACGTTCAACGTTCGTAAAGATTAATATTTCAGAGCTTTAGCTTAATGAGTTCGAAGATCTAACAATTCAAATCTTCTCCTTTTCTGCAGTTGAATGAGTGTACCATTTCAAAGGGGCATGGCATTGCGAGCTAATAGAAAAATTAAAGTATTATCACATCGACAAGTCAATCACTTTGTACACTGGTTATGTGTATCCAATAAAAATTTACCATGCAAACCAATGGGAAACTACTTCAACCGCTGAAAGATCCATTTACCCACATGCCTAGATGCATTCATTATTTAATGAATGAAAAAAATGAGCTCATTTTCTCACTTGGCTTTGGCCACAATGTCGCTTGATATAATTATTTGCTAATCATTTTAGCAGTCTTGTCTTCATTTCGACGTGTCTGATTGAATTTGCTTGCTACAAATTTCAGGTAGATTGAATAAATTATAAATGTATATCAGTAACTTGATTACGAAGCATAATAAACGTATTGCCTGAATCATCCAATATTTATTTTTAAAAAAACCTTTTAGTCGTCATTTGTTTTGAAATACTTGAATGTTTCTTACCTACTTTTCAAAAATTTGAAAATATATAATTTTATTGGACACGTTTTTTAAAGCCAAAAATGCTTAAAGTTTAGTGCTTTTACAAAATGCAATTTTGTGGTAACAGCATACGTCTAAATTTGTATACAGAAGCTGATACAAAAATACAGTGTATTTACCACACTGAATATACCATTAATATTAATGGTAATATGCACCAAATGGTTCCTTAAATTGATGCAATTCCCAACCCAAACGATGTTACAGTTTAATTATCGTTAATGTCAGTTGGCATTCCCTTTTGTTTACAATTTATTAACACCTTCGCAGTTCAATAATTTTTACCCATCACCCATTTAGCATGTAAAAATTGCAAATATATACCTGTATGTACAGTGAGTAATGCTGTTATGATTTAGCAACTCGGCAACCGCTAAAGAATAGGTAGTTACTGTTACAGCAGTACAAACCCATCACAGCTCTAAACTAATTTCCGTGCCTATTAATTGTACGTGCTTACAGAGTCTACACATCAAAAAGTATCAATGATTAAACGGTCAATCTCTAGCTTCTCTATACATCAACTGATAAGTTGTGGAAGCAACTCTAGCAATTTATGCTTGTACACAATGTATTTGAGTTGGTGGCGTAGGTAAATTATGATATAACATTATTACATCATATCACACGTACAATGAACACATTTTATTATTTGAAAACAGAACACACCTGAGAGAAAAAACAGGTTGAACGAAAAAAGATTGAAAAATGTAGATCATTCATCGTGGTCAATTGTCATCTCTCCCTAAATATTTACATGCTCACTGGCTCAATATGCGCCTCTACCCACCATTGACCATATTTAGGTATGTCTAAGCACATTTTAAATGAACCTATTGTTATATTCTGAAACCAGTAGTCAGTATCGACAGACATCTCATGCAGCGATCTGCTTCAATCTCAAGTTTTTGTTGCAAGGGGTCGTTGATAAGAAATGGCTGTCAAATCTTCACTATTCAATCTACACAAAATGCAAAAATTTTACTATGAATGTTGACATGTAGGTTCCCCACCCCTTCCTCAGACAAAATGCTCCATAATATTATTGCACTGATTACTGTCCTTTTATTTCATTTCATTATTATGCCCACTGGTGTTTTTCTTTTTTTTTATTTCTGTTACTCAAACGTTAAAGTTACTTGTACTGCATGCTACTTTTGCTCTCTGTTACCGTTTGACTAATAATCTTCATTTTTGAAAAGTAACACGTTGATTGCCATCCATTTTTCTTGACTTGTTCTGCCCGATAGCAAAAATATTTGTTTTTGGTCGTGTGGTGTGGCTTGGTATAGCTGTCCACATGCTTTACTTATAAACTAACTAATTGCACTTCCTGAACAATGAATTACGCTCATATTTAACGTAATGGCATGGCGGTAACAATATTTCACATTTGCAAACGAATCAACAAAGCAAAAATGCTCCGCAAGATATACACTTTTTGATACACTAAATTCCCAAGAAAGACGTAACAATCACGACTTTAGCTTACGATGATGGTCGTGTGTGGACGATGAATGTTTTATTGGCCAGCTTGTTGCAAAATCTATTTGTAAAATATAAAAGTGATCCCCATATACTAATATAATAGAATAGGTATTTTGATGAGGAAAAAATTGACAAAGTCAACAAAGACGTTATATGACAAAACGTTGTTGCTACTACTGATTATGATATTGGATGGTGATAATGATGATGATGGTAGCAATTGGGAAGTTTACAAATTTTTGAATGGTTGTTACAAAATGCACGCATCAAGTGAGTAACATCACCTTTTTACACAACTAACTGACGACAATAATAAAGATGGTTGTGGTTGGTGGAGTTGGCGTTGGTACCCTTTTTTACCACTTTGGTTAATTCAATAGCAATTTTGAAACCACACAGTTAACATCAGTTTACCCGCATCAGTGTGATTTTCATTTATTTATTGAAGCGATCTACTACTCACCTGGATTTTAAACTTAAGGTGAGGTTTTAAAATAACGGATCATACATTTGAAACATTATTATTTGTTCAAAATTAGAGTGACATTTGGTTTTTTATTAGTTTTAGTTTTTCAAACGGAAAAGCCTCGTTAGTCATAGAGACATAATGAAGTCTTTTCTAAGGGCAACAGCTTTTGTTGTCACTCTTTTATGTGTGGCTAGCCATGTCAAAGGTGAGCCCGATTATCACCTTCCTGCTGCGTCACATCCAACTAGCACAACCATACTGCTAACAAATGAAGGAAATAGACCATTGCAACCGCCTACACTTTTACATCCAGTTTCCTCTTCTCGGTCATCTCGCAGACCTCGTACAAAAATAGTGGAGCATTTCATCTCGTCAGAATTTTCAGTATTTGGTGGTGGCCATCCATTACCCCCTCCACCTCCACCAAGGCCCCGCTTTTTCAGATTACCCCATCCCAATTCCATTCCCCGTGGTCCACCTCCAAAGCCGTTTGAAGTTGTAAGGGCTCCGGTGATTTATCATCAAACTGTTACTGATACTGATGTCACCAAAGCTCTTGCCGATGCCTTTGATGTGGTGGAGAAGCTGAGGAAACCTGGAAACAAACCAAAGGCACTGCCTCAGGAAGACACTTCATCACCTTTGACTAATTTCGAGTTTGTAAATCACGTTCTTCCCCAAAACTCTGTTGGAAACAAGGCCACTACAACAACGACAATAGTCGAGGCACCTCAGCAGCTACACTCTCTGCAGCCCATTACACATCATCAATCTCAAGCTGTTACACTTGGTCAAGTCACATTGGTTTCGAATCCGGAGGATCAGCGGCAAGGACAACAAGACTTGCCTCCAATCCCTGCTGCCGCTGATGTTGCTCCACCACTCGGTTCAGTCGCAGTTTATGCCACCTCCGCACCAATTGCAAGTGTTGAGGACGTTGTTCCGGTTTTACCTGCAACAACGACGTCAACTTCCCCTGCACCTGCTGCAACCCCACCCAAGCTCATTATTCCTAGTCAACCGCATGTCACCACGTTGGAGGAGGCAGTAAACTCTGTAAATCCACAGGTTAGGACAATTATACAACCCGTTTATATTCCATACCCCGTTGACCAAAACGGAATGCCTGTGGGACCACTACCTGATTATCAGTCGATGGACTTTAACTTTCTCCTCTCTACACAAAGACAACCAGCTTTAACATCAACATCTTCCTACTTCAACAGGGGTTCCACTCCCATTCAAATCGTGCAGAGTCAGCCAGTGGAAGCTGGTCAACCACAACAATTGCAACAACAATATTACGTTCAAAGTGATCAAAGCGTTGCTGGTGCTGACGTTACAACTGGAACAGTACCAAGCAGCAAGCCTAAAAGAACCAGGAAGCGTATAGCAAGACGAAGAAACAATTCTCCACGTAGAATTTAAAAATATCGAATAATATGTATAACGATAGATTTGTAAGTATGAGCCAAAATAATATGCTTTTTTTCTAGAATTTTTAACAAAAATGTTAATAAGCATGCAGTCCATTAAAATGTCTGCAATATAGTCAACTAAACTTTAATCTTAATGTATATTGAAAAAGCATAATCTGCTCAATATGTGTCAGGATTTTCTAGTAATTTGTACTTGAAACGGGTAAATCAATAATCTTAAGCCTTACATGATCAGGGAAAAATAAAAATTTCACATAATTATGTACCAAAGTATTTTATTTCCACATGACATAACCAACATGTTAAATACCTTCAAAATACGCCTACAAGTAGATACTGTAAGTATTAGAATAATTTAGTCTAGCAATGAATGGCCGCCAGAGCCAACATATCTT
This sequence comes from Lepidocyrtoides sp. E14, assembly GCA_027743805.1. Lineage (NCBI taxonomy): Eukaryota > Metazoa > Arthropoda > Collembola > Entomobryomorpha > Entomobryidae > Lepidocyrtoides > Lepidocyrtoides sp. E14. The sequence goes on along the minus strand of JAHZMZ010002610.1, from coordinate 11,410 downwards.
CAATGAAGGTTCGTCATTATAGAAACAGTGGAATTACAAACAAAAATACATACTTCTTCAAAATTAAAACTTTACAGGGCTAAAGTTGGCGTATTATAGCAATACCTGTACTTATCTTATCCAACTTTACACTTCACTGACAGAATAAAATAATTGCTTCATGCTCAATTAGAATCCCATTTTTGCTACTGACATTATTACGTCATGAAAGAGTGAGGGAAACGGAAAGGAGCTGACAGCCATCACTAATACGTGGTAAATTGTAATAAAGTTTCATAATATGGTTTTGTTTTTCCATCTTGGTGTTTTGACTCTGCCCGCTCTGTAAATGGCCAGAATTAAAAATAAAATTGTTTTTGTTTGTGTAAAAGTAAAAATAAAAGGGTTGTTTTGTTATGCTTACTTTAATGGCTTCAAAAATGACTTTTGGCACCCTTTCATTTTCACTTTACATAGTTACATTTGCACTACACGAGAGTACTGATAGGGACTCCTTTGAGAAAACCGACATTTTTCTTGTAGTATAAAATGGGTATGGTAATATACCTCATATTCAATGTCGTATAGATTTACAATAGTTCTTTGCTGTCCCATCGTTTACAAAAACCACAATCAGTAGAGCAAATGGTAATAATATATCATCGCACATCTTGCAGGTATATTCACCAAAGTTGATGAATCCCTGTACATTATGATGATGGTCCATAGTCATGATCTGTTCTTGCTTCTACTTGAATCCATTCTATAAGGCCATAACATAAAAAATTTAATGTTATTGATATTGTTAAACTTATTTTGTCCTGCCTTAATTGTTTTGTCTGAGTTTTCATTATTCTAGTAGTCCTTTCTCATGTAAATAGTATTAGCAAAAAACCAGTAAAACCTTTACCCTTGAAATTGTAGTTTATCATAATTTGTGAGTCAATATGTCAAAATCCGAAATTTCCCCATGACTTGCATTTATGCTGTTAAGGTCACTTAGAGCAAAGGGCATGACTTACAGATGTAAACAACATGCATGATTGTTGGAGTGACCATGTTGTTCTCTAAAGTCGGCCAGCATGCAAATAACTAGATACTTTAAAATACTTGTAAACAAAGTCATTTTTATCTTTATCAACCAACTGAAATCCTCGCGTATTGCTTTCAATATTACCTTGGAGAATCTCCTGGGATCGGAAAAAATATCATGCAGAATCAGCCCGATGATGCATATTCATTTAACTTGACATAATGTCTTATCTTTTCATGTTTGTTTGTCAGTAGCTGAAAACAATATAAATATAGATATTATTGATTTAAAAATGCAGCCACTGTGCAGTCTTCACTGAAGAAACATAAATTTTTCTACAGAACTAAACGGCTATTGTTCACTGAATTCCCAGGGGTGATATTTTACCAAAAAATACAAAAAAAAAATTACTCATCATGAATTCAGTAAGTTTTCCATTAGAAATACATACTAAAAATTTGGGCTGAAACAAATAAACTAAACGTTGAAACACTTTTGATATTTTCAGTTGAAACTAGTTTAACCAACTGAAATCCTCGCGTATTGCTTTCAATATTACCTTGGAGAATCTCCTGGGATCGGAAAAAATATCATGCAGAATCAGCCCGATGCATAATATTCATTTAACTTGACATAATGTCTTATCACTTCATGTTTGTTTGTCAGTAGCTGAAAATAATATAAATATAGATATTGTTGATTTAAAAATGCAGTCACTGTGCAGTCTTCACTGGAGAAACATAAATATTTCTACAGAACTAAACGGCTATTGTTCACTGAATTCCCAGGGGTAATATTTTACCAAAAAATACAAAAAAAAATTACTCATCATGAATTCAGTAAGTTTCCCATTAGAAATACATACTAAAAATTTGGGCTGAAACAAATAAACTAAACGTTGAAACACTTTTGATATTTTCAGTTGAAACTAGTTACCTTTCTGGTCTTGGGGGCTACTATCAGAGTTTCAACCTATGGAGGTAGTAACGTTTCATCGCCAACCGTCAACTCCCGCACACCTTATTCCTTTCCATCCATGTACTCCCATCAAACATCATCAGCACCTTCGTATTATTCTCAGCCGTCATCGTCAATGTCGTATCCTTCCTCATCAACCACTTCATATTACTCCAACCTTTCATCAGTCCCATCATCTTACTCTTCTTCATCCCCTTCCGGTTACTCATCAAAAGATGCTGCCATCACCAACTTTGTTCGAAACATTCAGCCAAGCAACTCTGATACAACCTCGTAACAAAAAATACCCCAAAAATGCTTTCTGACATTAATATTTTTAATTTATTGGTTGTATAAATCCCATGTAAAATTCTCTCTTCTTCCTAGTTTCACAACCTCTAATGGAATCAGTAGCTCTCATAACGTTAAAGTCATCCGCGGTCGCCCTAGCCACTATCAGGATGAGTATGGTCAAAATGTTCAGTCAGACACCACCATCGCCATGAATGGTCATTCTAACCATCAAACCCCAGAAGGCATGCACGTTTCCCTGACATGGAACGCAGATGAAAATGGATTTTCTGCAGAAGGCGATCATCTCCCCAAACCAGTACAACAGCCTGCTGCGCATGCGGAAGCTCATCGTCAAGCGCTCCTTCTTACTTCCGGAAGATATGGGAGCAGCAGCGAGTCTACGAGTTATGGATATCCGTCACAGGTTCCAGCAATATCGTATCCAAGCTACAGTGCTCCACCTCAGTTAAGCGCTTATCAACTTGTGTCCCCACAACAAACCAGTGGTGGATACTATTAGAATTAGAACCAAGTAATCAAAATTGAAAAAAAATAACTCTTAATTGGTATTGAAATTATCTTTACCTTACGTGTAGCTTGTAATACGTATGATAATGTGCTTATACCTATTAAAATTTATAAGACAAAATGCTTTTTGCTACCTCAAATTTTCTTTAAGCCAGTTAAGAATAAATACAAATACGAACAATTTTTTTTATCTTATTCATGTATTTCTAAGATTTTTTGGCTACATTATTCAAAAAACAAACTAGAATAAATGCTTACCTAATTATTTACCATTTTGTTTGCAACTCTTCTGAGGCTACATTAATGTAATAACGGACTGTCTTTTTATTATTATTATTGGTAATTCTCCTTCTTAGCTACAATCTTACTTTCAATTTTTAAACTTGCATCAAAACGTTACATTCTTTCTTTAATTCATTTATCAAATGCCCATTATTATTGGTATTTGTCTGTTTGTACCTTTACTACTTCAGTCAGTGGTAGTGCCCAGTGCATTTTTACTTTGTCGTGCATCACTTCTCTCAGCAGCAGTGCACTTTTAGAGACTTCAAGTTGATTGCAAAACTCGACTTCCTTGTGTAATACCACCTTCTTTTTTGCTGTCTGTCTGGCGACAAAAGTCACAATTGAAAGGGTTTTCAGGTATAGCCATAACAATGCAAAAAGCGAAAGGGTTTTATTACGGCTTGTTGTTGTTATGTTGTTCGTATAAGAGAACATTAATATCAACTTTGCCATAAAAAAATATTCATATAATGCATTGCATTTGATTGTGCATCATCTTCTTTTTATTTTTATTTTTCGTTTTTGTAGGGTACGAGCAGTGTATACGACTAAAAAACATGCAAACTTTTGCTGTGTGAATGATGGGGTGTAAAATATTCCTTAATTAGCTCAAAAAAGATTCTGTGGGAAACACGTGATGGTCACTTCTTTGTCCACTATGTTGATCCACTTGACATGATGTTGGCTCCTGACATTAAAATAACAAATTGTACGTTTCCAAAATGTTACTCAATACCTTATTTAAATCCTGGCACGAAAATACTCGATAATAGTGCATAGCTATATTTAATTTATATTAGGTTAGTCTGGTTTTCCTTCATTCTGTCGGTGAGGAACACTCACTGACAAATCACACGCGATTCATACAAGTATGCAAATCATTTCTATTAATAAAAATTTAAATACTTCAAACAAATTAAGAGTAAAATATTGCAAAGATTTTTATCTGCTAACCAAGGTACACTGGCTGCTACTGAAGCCTACTATAATTACAAAAATCACTTACATTTTCCACAATAATACTCATTTTCCCACTTTTTTGCCCACTACATCACGTCCAATTATGCAAATCAGCGTGGATAAAATAAAGTAGCCGATTATAAATGAAAAGTGAGCCTAGTAAATAAATCCAATTTTCATTTCATCTATAGCGTCTCTACATTTTTTTAATCAATTTAACAACAGAGTAACTCATCTCTTGCTTATGTACTGTAGCCTACAATTTGTAACTTGTCACAGACGTTTGATGAGATGAAAATGACGATGACATTGTAGTTTACAAGAAGGCGAAGACGACACGTTCACTAAAACAAACAACGAAAATGACAAGAATAGTAAAAACTATAATGCAACGAAATTCACCCCACTTAACTTGTCTCATAGCCTCATCATCCTCCATAATCTTATCAAAAAAAAATGTCTCGTCTATTTGCGATTAACCGTCAAAGCGAGAGCACTCCATCTACTCGAGAAAATAATGTAATTTGTTCTTTTAACGATTCTAAAGGTGAACAAAAAAGGAATTGCATAACTTGATTGTAAAAAACACAGTTATAGGAGAGAGTATTACGCGTGGTATGGTCGATCACCATGACGTGGCATTATTGTTGGCTTAATTGTGGTAAAGGAAAAAAAAGTAAGCATAAATAGTTTTGAAAATATTTTGTGGCAGTGCACCCTTTTAATTTAATCTAATCTACAAGTTTATATTGACTATTGACCATGCAAGTATTCTTGCAGATATTGCATCCTGTGATGATTATGATGACAACGACGGTCATGTAGTCGTGTCCAGCTGCCAACAATAAAAAATGAAGATGGTCAAAATCTCATGTAACACTGCATGCAAACATATATCAAACTGAGAAGTGTAATCACATTTTTATTTGTACAGTTAATGGATAAAATAGGTAGGTCATGTTGCTTCTTCTTGTAGTTCCCTTCCAATTTCCATTCCATTAATTTTCCCCATAAAAATAACAACAATTTTGTGTACCGTTCTTCGCAGCAGGTTAAATTGTTACTGTCACACAACAACTCGCAACTACAATCATTTAATGCAGCTTGACAATAAAAACGTGCACTCAAGATCAAATTGGAGATTATGAAATTGCTCAATCATTAATCTATTGTTTATTTGTACACAAATGAAAGTATTTTCTTTAGAAACAGGTATATTGGCACAGTACAAGTAGAACTATATATTATGCTAAATTTGTACGGTTAACTGGCTGGCATTCTGTAAATGTACTAATAATTATTCATAAAAGCGAATAATAGAATAATCTTAGGGACTAAATATATAACCAAGCGAATGTATTAGGTTGGGCATGATGGATGGTTATTGTTTCAAATAAATTATGGAATTTTGAGCAATCAATAATACGAATTAAGTGAATATATGCCTATGAAGGTTTTCAGCTTAGAAATCCGTCTCCCCATTATTTACTACCAGGTATTTGAAAATTCAGACTTGTACAAATGGAAGCCTCCACTACTTGGTCTAGGACTAGTTCAGTACATTCTATTTTGGTACGGACTAAATTTTGCAAACTATTTTTCTTCAGCTATATTTTTTAGCAATCCATTTTAATTATTTGAGCTAAATAAATGGGAACAAAACAGCATGCACACGTTCAGATTCATTTGCGAATATTTTTTCTTAAACTAAGTTAAACTGTATGCAGTTTTTAGTCCATTTCAACGTTTATGCTTAATAAACTATATCAATGCTGCATCAGGGAGCAAGTTCTTAAGGTTCAATAATCTGTGTTTAGCATAATAGTATCCCAAGAATGCAAATACAGAAAAAGCAAAGAACTGTCATATTCAATTCGTTGTCGTTTTATCTGTTTACTTTGGTTGTGCAGAAAAATTGTCCGCAAAATTTTGTCCATACCAAAATTGGATATGCCAAACTACCCAAAAGTACTAGATCACTCTACTACTCGTGTGGGCAATACAATAGAGCATGATAAAGAATTACCACCAAAACCATTCTCGTTCCACACAATCTTGATTTTGGAAAAATTCTTGCAGCAATTGTGACAATTTAAATTATTTTAAACGCAATTATATATTTTTTAATAAAGAGAAATGCGGAAAACTGACCGATTTATAAATTCGTTTACTATCAAGCCCCATAACCATCATAATATTATGAAAAGGTAGAATTAACCTACCTTAAAAGTGCATCAAAGATTTGGTTTAAGATACCTCACGTCGACACCATACCAACAAGTAGTCAGTACAATGTAAATGTAACTACATTCATTTTTGACATTGCATTTCCACTTGACGTTACTAGACAATGATGAGCTAGATGAAAATATTTGCAGCAAGGACCCTTTCATATTGAAAGCTTTTTTTGAAAAAAATGAAACAATGTCAACTAAAAAATTTGGTGGTGACGAGTGGCTAGCCACTTATAAACTGTTAATGATAAAATAAGTGTAATAGAAATATTTTTGTATTTTTCGCATCTTGTTGCTATAACCATAAGCAACACTAAAGTACATAATTTTAGTTTTGTGGATGCCACGCGCATGCAATATGCATGCATTCGTCGAGGGCAATAACTATATGAACTATATAATTTTCTTTAAACCTCCTTAAACTTTTGTATTTAATTTGCAATTAATTTATAATCCAAGGAACAATAAGACATAAAGAGTGCTCCAAGTCAGGTTGGCGAATGATAATAATGATTGAATTGCATACCATCATAATCCCACATATTATTTTGCATAGAACGCAACATTTGGCATTTATCATGGATTCTGCATAGGAACTTAAAAATAAACAGTGGTTGACCAAGAAGAGGATACAACAAGATGAGATAAGACGAAGAACGACATGCACGCACAGTGCATGCACTCGTTCGTGATATTTCATTTTCATATGACAATGATGATGATGACGACTATGATCATCATCTTCACGTTGATTTAGATAATACGTAAAAATAAGAATCCTTTTTACCAAATTAAACAGGGTCAACCGTAGTGATGATGTTACATGTTGGTTTACACTTTAGTTAAATATCCTTTCACTGTTTGCCTTACTAAGGGCTAAAGTAGCAAGAAATGAAGATGAGCACAGTAATAATATGTTTTTCATTGCAATACTATAATATTTTCTGAGAATATCATATTTTACTTTTAATTCTACTATGTGCATATAAAAATGGGCAATTTTAGTCTACCATACGTTGCATGATTAGTAAAATGACGGTGATGGTAAGTAGGAATTATGGTGTGTAATGGTAGGAGTAGGATGATATAAAAGACCAAGTATCTTCCCCAAAAGGGATCATCTTCAGTTTTGACTTCAGTGCCAAATCACATCTCTTTTTTGTGAGCTTCTCTCCTTCAAATTGATTCTTTCTGGAACAATCCTAAAATTTCAGCAAACATGAAAGTTGTAAGTGTAAAAAATAGTAAAACGGAGCTCCACATCAATCTCCATACTATATCATTGCAAAAGTGATTTTAGTGACAATTTGATCATCACTACTATAAACGTTTCATTGGTATCTTAAAAAAATGTATGTGAAATTTATTTTTCAGGCTATTTTCTTTGCTCTCTGCTTTGTTGCTGTTTGGGCTCGTCCCCAACAAGAAGCTCAAATCGTCAACTCTCAAAACGAAAACAACGGAGATGGAAACTACAGATTTGTGTAAATAAATAAAAGAAATTACTCATTTCCTTGTAATCTTGAATTTCACACCTTTACATACAAATAATTGTTCAAAATTTTAGCTATGCCCTGTCTGACGGAACCAATCGCGAGGAATCTGGTGCCTTGAAGCAAGTCGGAGAAGTTCAAGCTCAAACCCAACAAGGTGTCATTTCTTGGACGTCACCTGAAGGACAGGTTAGTAAATGACTCATCAAACACAACTGTTGATTGATTGAAAGCAACGGTTTCAGTTGACACGACATTGTGTAGAATGAGCGAGAAAAATAATTATTCGCACCATCTTCTTGTCATTCAACATCCTTCACCATTGAATTGTTAATTGCGGTCAAGAAGCAGCATTTATCATCTCTTTATGTATGGATTACAATACTTGCAATCCAAGATAAGAGGGAGCATAAATGCAATCAAAAGATAAAAAAAATGACCAAGATTACATACTTTTTGCAAACAAGAACCTTTTTAGTTATCTAAATTACATGTAATCAAGTGAACAAATTTGGTTGCGCGTGTAAAGTATCTATATTTAATTTACATACTGAATGGGTAATTTGAACTTTTTGTTCACTTCTAGGTCATCACTCTCCGTTTCACGGCTGACGAGAATGGATACCGTCCAGAGGGAGATCATCTTCCCAAGTAATTAACTAACTACGAGTTAATTTATCTTCTTCAAATTGTCCAATCTTTTATACGATCATATTACTCCTCCTATCCACAAAAAAACGGACGAGTCAATAATTTTAATTCTTTTGCCAGAAAAAAAACAAATTCATACGATGAAAAATTACGAGCCTTTGCATATGTCATGGTTTATCTTTGAAAAACTGTTCTATTTATAAACACTCTTCCTTTTATTGATACTTTAAATTACCTAGCTAAATATTTTAGACAAAAATAAATAAAACTACATTGTTAAGACTGAGATTTGGGTTATTGATTTTATTTAGCCACAAGGTAAAGTTTAGCACAAAATTTATTCACTTAAATGTGAGTAGGTCAAGTCTACAAAATAAAATCAATTATAATCATTTTCTGGTTCAATACTATAATATGATATGCTAGTCATATATTTAATATGCAATCACAATCTCATCAAAAGATAAGGTAAAAGCAATGTCACGAATATTTTATTGAAGTTTGATTAAGCACACAAGTCTTTCAATACTGCCTCCTTCGCCTAGTTTTGCTTTTTAATTTTGTGTAAAATTTGATGAGTCAGTGACTCTTTTATCTTGCTTGCATAACCCTGTCAAAAAGCTAATCACGTAATGTACATAGGTATATATGTATCTATGTCTAGAAGGTGTAACTCCGTTAATGATTAATTTCACACAAATCAAATCTTCTTACGCTACTGCTGCTGGTACTAATCGGCAAATTGCATTTTTAGTAAAAAACGTAAAAGTAAAAAAAAACATGACAAATGTTACGTTGTAAACATTCTGGTTATTGGTTATGAATGAATCTTCTTAATTATCAATGATACCTTATCGTTTATACAATGGAAGGTTCTTTTTACTCCTCAAAACTTATATTACTTAATCATCAGGGTCTTTATGGTCAAAGGTTATCGTAGTATACATACAATCCAAATAGCAATGGGTTACAAGTTACAACGACCCACATTAAGACAACCAAATTCATGGCATGGCATGATTAAAAGTTTAAGCTACTTTTATGTTGGTAAGTTTAATTCCTACCATAATCACAGAGGCGGCCTTCAACTCTCTACGTAAATATACCTGTGTAAGAAATATTTTAAGGTGTGTACAAATCGTTAAAACGGTCATTACAAGTTGAAAAAAACGGGAATTGCTTTACTATACTACAATGTAGATATGTACATGATGCAAAACATAATCGTTGTGATAACAATCAATTCACACATTATAAAAAAGACAATTTTTTAAAAATATCTCTTATTAAGTAAAAAAACGTCAATGACGTTTATGACTGATCTCATAAAATAAAACTGTCAAACTAAATACTATCATACTGAAAAATAGTTTTTTATTGGTGAATTCAGCCAGTGATGACACGGCCGAGGATAACGAGCCCGAGCAGTATTTTTCGTTGCCTTTATCAATAATCCAGTGATAAAAGAATTCCGCATGTTTGGGGCATTTTACCATGTACGTCCGCTTAATTTTTCCGTTTTCAAAAAAGAGAAATCGTGGATATCTTACAATGTTGAATTTTTTGTTGCAAATCTGTGTAAATGAAACAAAGTTTTATTTTGCCCCTTTTGAAAACAATAGTTAATCCACACTGCATTTTTTACCCTTTTGTTGTCTAAAGTCGCATTGCAATCAATCGCTCCAAACTGAATATGACTATAGCCCTCCGTGTATGCTAGCTCTTGAGCTGCCTTTGCAAATTCCCCTTTCGCTTGCTCACTGAATTCACACCCTATAGTAATAGCAGAATTTAACGAGATATATTTTAGAATATTAACACGTGCATTTAAATTACTTGTATTGGCATGATTTTAATTCATCCCTCTTACGATTCGCATAAAATATAACGAATGCTTCGGAATATATCTTGGTAAAATTATCCAAATCAAAAGAGTTTAGTTTAATGATATGTTCTTGACCACGAACATCTCCCCAAAATGTGTTTGATATGTTTGTAGAGGTTTTATCTGGGGACGATATTTGTAAATGTGCGGACTCATCTATTGGTTGCAAACTCTGTACTAGAACAGTTAGTAAGAGAATATGACTAACTTTGGCAAAGGCAACGCACGGTGAAAATAAATTGTAGTTATTCATTTTCAGAAACTTTTCAGGTGTGCCCTACTATACTTTTTTTAATAATCTAGATTTGTCATGTAAGCTGCACATTTAACCAAAAGAACTGAATAGTGTGCTTGAAAAAGCTACAGAAAATAACTTAGGGTCATACAAATTAAGAATGTTCCCAAGACACCGTCTTGCCTTCACCACGTCGAAAAGGGCAATGGCAATAAATGATTTGTCTTGACAACCGTAAAACGCTTTTTATACGTCTTCTTTCTAAATTACGAAATGTCGTCCATTTCAAAGCATTTTTAAATCATTCATCAATTAATTTGTTGACTATCAGTGTGGCTACACTTTAACAAGACATCCAAAACATTCATTGGAAATGAACTTGACAGAGTCAGCACAAATTAGGCACGTAACGTAGAGTTAATATTGCCTATAATTTGCACACTACAGTTATCCTTTGATATCAAAGAAATCTCATTTCTATTTTCGTATACCCATTCAATGAAACATGTTGTTTCTAAATTCTAAGTCACTCTCTGCATCTTGTCTTTTCCATAACATACTTGGCGTATATATTCCCACTTACATAATAATAACTTTAAGCCTAACTCTAAGCTAGTCTCTAACTGCATTATAGGAATGCACACACTGGAAGTAGACTTGATCAGAATAACCAGATCATCAGATCATACCACACACACACCATCACACTTTGCAATCACTGAAAGGTTGAACTCCAGAAACTCAGGCGCATAACTTCGTTTAAAAACTGTTTCGGTAGGCTATCATTCTTCATTTGTGTGAACATATCGACTTTAAATAGGTATATACAATTCATACATTCGTTATTAGCTCGCTGCATGATTCATGCAGAAGAGC
>JAHZMZ010002609.1:0-19734 GCA_027743805.1 Lepidocyrtoides sp. E14 | reverse complement strand
TTTTTTTTCGAATGCTCCAGTAACCTGCATTTCCCAATTTGCTATCCGTGATAACATCAACAGATGACATAGCTGTAATCTTACTCCTTGATACTGCACTTGAAAATTGATTTACAAAACCAACACCACCAATATTTACAAATTCAAAACCGATTGTGACCCATATCGATAGCTATTCATTTTTAATGGCAGGTATCAATTTATCATTATATTTTTTACATAACCATCATGCTAATGTCACTACATAATAAAAAAAATAATTATTATCATAAGTGAGCTACATAGATGCTTATGTGAGCATACATAATATAAAAATAGTGCGCAGAGATTAAAAAAAAACAAGTAACGGAGCTGTCATGATGAATAGCAAACTCATTATTTATATTATAAATGATTATAGCATCTTGCACTTGTCCTAATTTGATTTTCAGGTGAGCAAATACCTATATCCATAATAAGCATGCATTTTTATATTTGATGGGCAATTTACAATCTTGTTCAGGAAGTGATTTCATGGCTAATGAACCTTACAAATGGTAATAAAAGTGGTCCTATATACTGTTGTTCTATATTCACTACACAGAGGCACACACACAGCTACTACTTCGTTTTCATTTAAACTGAAAATATAGCCAACAATTTGGCATTATACGAATGAGTGTGTTGTTGCTGTAGCGTGACAAGCCGTTCTTGCTGTGCGTGTCATAGTCATGATCACTAGGTTACAACATCTTCATCTTGAAACCTATCCATCATCCCCTTTCTTCTTGATTTTGATTCTTTCAAAGACCACTTTGCAAATTAGAATCATCGAGGAATGAGAAATGCATATGAAAAGAGCCAAACCTATTTTGCTGGTTGTTATTATATAACTTATAAAAAGGAAAGAAAATTGAAGGTAGTGGAAAATAATGCAATTCGTTTGAAATGATACGCGGCATCGCACCACTGTTTTTCTGGTAAACACTTGCCCATTTATCCACATACTATTATAAGGATTAAAGCGTGTATGACAGCAACGGCAAACGGCGGGCCATCTTCATGTCACGTTGTTTGATGCGTGACATAGATTGATACGGTACTTTTTTTTACCTCCGAGTGTTGGTAATAAAGGCAACAAACAAATAAACCGCAAATCTTTCCATCAGCATATATTCCGTATTACAAAAAGGAAACTCAGGTGCAAACCACCGTTAACTTTAGTTATTTTTTAGTTTATCCATAGTTTCCACTATTCAACCCACTTTCCATGGAAATTTCCACTCTATTTCACAGGAAAAAAATCCTTTTTCCAGTGGAAATTTTATACTCTGATATTTAGTCAATGATGGGTTAAGGGGTTCGGTTTAGGTGGACTTTGCTTTGCCTGTTTTTCCTTAAATGTGCAAATTGTAGTAAACATTAGATTACTAATAAAGCTTGAAATATCTTACAGACTCAATTAATTTATTCGCTAAAAGATAATGCAGTCATCATAATAAGCAGCTAAAAGTTATTTCGTAATGCTAATTATTAGCCTCAGATAAAGTTCGTAAGTTAATTATTATTCACTCACGCATAAGAAGCCAAGCAAGCAAATAAGGTAATAAAACACTAAACGATTCACACACACAAACTTACCATTGCTTGTACTGCACCACCACCTCTGAATTATCAAAAAAGTGAGGTTGTCTTCTGTACCCCTCAAACTTGAAACTTGACCTGTTTCTACTTTCAAAGGGAGAACGCGGAAATGCCTTATCTTCTCTCTATTATCCTACTAGCCTACACCATTGACCATACAAATGACTAGTAGAACAGTGCTACCTTAAAAATATTATACCATTAGTCAGCAGATCACTTTGCCATAAGGTGATCCATTTTGCGTTTAATTATAATTACAAGCATGTTTTACATATTTACCATTTTTTAAATATTTTAAGTAGTTAAGTAAAATATGTGAGGAAAATGACTTTTTCGGACTTTCCTTGTGTCAGGAACTTATTTAATGTACGTAAATCAGGTACTGAATTGACCAAATCCACTAAGTATAACCAATTGATTCAAAAAACATATCAGTGTATTTGAAGGCATATTTGATATTTGTAGTAAAAATACTTATTCATCTCAGCTTCTTGTTGGTATATTGACAAAAAATAAAACAAACAAATACTACGTATTCACAACATTATTATTATTATGTATTTTTCCGAGGTCATCATCATCTCAACTCAAGTCGTGTGTCTCTCTACAGGACGTTGACTACTGTTAAACAATCTTTCGAAACAAAATAATTTCGAAACATTTGGTTGGGGATAACACGTACGCACATTGACTACAAGCGCACGAAAGTTCTTGAAAGTTTTTTTGTCTCGATGTCAATGTTTCTGGGTCACCATTGTCAATCGCTGCACTCTTCAAGGAAGAGAACTAAGAGAACTATACACAATTTTATCATTATTATTATTACCATTCATCCTCATTATTTTGTTACACATTAGTTTTTAAGGAAGCCTGTGGAAAAATATTGGTCTTTTTATTAAGCACATGTTATGATAATATCTTACCAACACTGTACAAGCTGTACTGGCCTGTAGTCGTATATTCCCAACCTATATTCATACCGTCACCACTTTTTGGTCAGATTTTGCAATATCAACAGCCTGGCATAGTGATATGGGAGAAGTGAAGCACGAGAACAATGGAAAAAAGGATTTTGTCATCTGACCATTGATCATTGAACTCCACCAAAAAATACAAAGACTTTTTTTTAGTAAGCAAGCAAGGAAAAAAGGGAAGTCCGTTTGTATCTTATGGATTTTTTCCACGTGTGTGTTTACCTACCCATGTGAATGGACACTTGCTCTCCTAATAGGTACTCTGCATTCTTAACACAGCAGCAGTAATTACTCCTCATGTTGTAGGTATTTATTATTTTTTTAAAGAGAGACAAGACACAGATGGTTTTTTTGGCTGAAAAAATAACCGATGATGCAATTCCATAATGCATGCACGGCTATATAATATTATTAGCATTAAAAATAACCACATCCTTTCACTCTTTTAATGTGTGTGCAGCACCATGTCTTGAATTTTTTGGCATAAAAGATACATTCGCTCGCGGATAGCGCGTAAATAAGTTCGTTAGCACTTTTCCATTTTGACGTGGCGATGATGAGTGAGTTGCAAATTGCAACATACCGCCGCCTTAACCACCACTACCAACAACAACAACAACACAGCAGCACTCATTAAATTCCCTATGGACAGTTATCGTTCTTCTTAATAACTGACGATGGCGAATGATGATTATGATGTGAACAATGAAAAACAAGCATAGCCAAACAAGCCACACAAAATAAAACCTCTGTTTTGTCAGTTATTTCTCATTAGCAGAAAAAAAATTGGAGATTTTTATGTGCTAGGTAAAAATAAAAGGAAATTGTCTATTGGATTTTATCCAGCATGTTCTCAAGTATCGAGTTTCCCACGATGGAGGAATGTAGAATATAAAAAGAGCATCATTCATTTTCATTTTCTACCACGACGACAGCAAATTGCAATGGTAATAATAAATTGTTAATGAACAACTGATGATCAACAAATAGCCATAGAATTCATGATGTTCCGGTTGTTATGAAATCGAAATCCACGCAGAAAAAGAATCAGTTTAAAAATAATGATTTGGTCATTTGATCTGATTCAATGAAACTAAAAGATTTTCGCATGCTGTTCTGCGGATATTAATCCTATTTAGCTCAATGTAAAATAAACATTTACTTGACCCATGATGATTTTGCTTTGTCATCACAATTATTAATTATTCATGTCAGTAGTGTCAAGGTTGGATTAACATTTTATTAAAAATTGTTTTTTTTTTTGTCCTATTTTTAATTCTAAAGAATGTCAATGGAAAGTAAATAGTTGTAAAAGAAGAACGTGCTGCTGCTGCTCTATTCATTATATTATTAATCACCGGGACAACTATGAATAATCATTAGCAAACAATCATGGTCCAGTTTTTTGGCGAAAAAATAGAAATAAAACAGAGCACATATTTGAATGTTTGTTTTACAGCATTATTTGAGTTTTTTGACATATTACTTTGTCCAAACAGAAATAGAAGTCAAAGTCATCCATTCATTGGAATGGCATGACGGTCAAAATAATGTCACTCCAATTGCGCTGAACTACAACAGAGAGAAAAATGTGTTTGGCTGTGTGTGTGTGTGTGTGTGTACTTTTCAATGTTTGCTAGCTCACACGTTTTTACGTCACAGCATTGAGTTGATTGAGTTTCCAAAAAATGCATTTTTGTTGACAATGCACAAAAATTCAAGAGGACCGATTAGAGAACCTAGTCCTACATTAGAAAAAAAAACTTATTCATAAATAACTTTTTTGTAAAAAAAATATCTTTTCAAAAGACTCGCAATCAGTTCTCATGGACATATATCGAATATCTGGTCAATGAATTGAATGGTCATTGCCATTACACTGTAACATTTCATAATCGTAAGTGAGGACGAATTGCCATTATTACTGATGGACTAAAGAACTAAATAAAAAGTTTCCTCAAATTTTTCTACATTCATAGTAAAAAAACTGTGTTGAAATTGGAAGGCAGGAAAGTGGACGGAGAAAAATATAGTGGTCAAACTTGTAGAGTTCATATATCCCAATCTCTCTACACATTAGAATGGAAAACAGGAGGACGGAAGAATGAATGGGAAAATGATACTTTTTGTTGTGAAGCCATCAGCTAGCAGCAAGTGAGTCTCGTCTCATCTCTCATCTCCCTTAATGATATGCGCATTAAAAAAGGGCATGCAAATGCACATTACCTTACTCACTTTTTTGCCTTCAGGTCCATTCACATTTCACACAGGGAAATCTCCATACTTACATGTTGCATCACATTAGGTTTTAATACCCAAATATATATATTAGCTATGTTGCTGGAAGGGATCTCCCAGGAACATTTAAAGTAAGCAGCAAGTCCAACAACAACAAAAATGCTATTTTGCAAAAATAAAAAGAACCAAGTGTAGATTTTATTATGAACAGGTTTTTAGGGTGCCTTTTTATATCTTCAAAAGGGATGATAATAAGCCTTCTGGATATATTTTCTAGTCAAGACTCAAAACAGTGGTTTGGCCTGGTATGGTGATAAATGGAATGAAGGGCTCACGGTTTGGTCTCATATGTACATAAAAAAGTAAGATTATAAGCTCATGATAAGCACCCACAACATTTTTATCGTAGCTTGAATCTTTCCATGAGATGATGATGGTATTTAGAACAATGTTCCATTCTTTGAGTGTGTGTATTTACCTTTGCATGTAGTTTCATAATGACCGTAAAATGAAAAGAAAGGCTTGCTATGTTTTCGCTTGACATTTGATATTATTATGTTCTTCTCGTACATTGGCATTGATCATTTGTTCACTTTTACAAAGATGGATCGAAGGGGAAAATGTGTTCTAGTTGAGAAATAGCATATTATTACTATGCAGCTCATGGATGGAGCCTTTATTTTTATGGTGTCAAAAGAAGTTTAAAAAGAGCAACTTGTTGATAAATTGGTCGATGTGTGTATGCTATGGTTCCTATTTTAAACAATCAAAGTGATTTTTATTGAATATTATCGATTAAATCAGAAAGAAGCTTCACCTCGGCAACATTTTATTTTTTTATTTTTTTCTTTCTCAGCAAGTTTGTAAAGTTTCGTTTTGAATGTACACAAAATACACTACCTGGTCGGAATGTACACAGAAAAAAATAAGGAAACGCCTAAAATGTATTTACTTTTGCTTCAAAACATTTTGCTCAATTTTTAAATATATTTTTTGCTCACTTGACTCATTTGACTTTGTTCTCTCTCCCCAGGCACTTAGGCAGCTGCTCTTTCCTTGATAAATTTTTTTAAGGATGCTCCTCTTGACTTATATTAAATTTTATATTTGTTTCTGTTCCACGCGCGTCCATGGAAAAATGTGTAGCTGCTGATATTTTCCTTATTTTCACCCTTTCTTCTCCTGCTGCTTAAAACTGTGTTTTGCATAGTTCAAAACAGACACTAAACTAATAATAATATGCAGATATTTACTTTTGTTTAACATTTAAACAGTAGGAGAGGAGAGCAACAAGGGAAAACGGTTAGCAAACAAACAAACAGAGAAGAAGAAAAAGATAAGAGCATGTTAAAAATAGCGGAAAAAAGTTGTTAAGTAGGCAAGAATGAAAGAAAGAAACAAGAAGAAAATTCATCCCTACATGACGAATACAAATAATTTTTGCTTTCCTTCTGCTTACTTGCTCTGAACATTTTCTTCTTTTCTTTTTATGCTTCTTCCTTTCAACTACAAACAACCTTCTCTCTCTACTCATTTTGCTTTCTTCTCGGGAAAAACAGAGACAAGGAAAATGCACCAAAAACATTCTTCATCTTTCCTACGAGAAAGTGACGACTCAACTCAACAAACAATGCACAGTAGTCCGTGTGTGGGGTCCTCGTTATAAAGTCCTCTAGTTCTAATAAGATGCTCATAAAAATATGTATATTAAAATATCTGAATCTCATATACATTTTATTATTTTGTAGAATATAATATGTAGGAGGAAAAATAGCCTCCAGAAGAAGGCAACCAGTTAAACATTTTATTCTCATCTCAAATATAATATGCTCTACTCTCTCTTTTAGCCACCTATTTTTTCCTCTTGTGCTTCCTACTCCGAAAAAAATTGTATTATCTCTACATGACTGCATCGTATATACTGATGCCTACCTAAGTTTCACCCTACTTGTTCGTTTTGTCCTGGAATGGTTGCGTACACTCTTCCTACTTTAGTCGTGTGTCTGGACAAAAAATATAAACATTAACCCTGTTGTACGGAATCTCTGGTAACGATTTGAGATTTTAAATAGGCATAAAATACATATTTGTTTACCCATTTGTAGCTTTTATGCTAGCTTGAATTTTTCCTGCTGCTTGATGCAAAAAAAATTTTATGATGATGAGAAAGCAGCAGGTTGTTTGATGATGAATATTATAAAGCTATGGAAAGGAAAAAGAAGGATATATATAGCAACAGCAACAGCACCAGAATGTTTTCAGAAAAATGAGTAAAAAGCCAACTTAACCCAAGGCTACTAGCCAACGCTGTTACTTTACCATCGTGAGATAGTTAATCCCTTTAAAGCTAAAACAGGGAAGAGTTAAACTAAAATTAACGGATTTCATTCTCCTACGGTTAATGGAATAAAGAGAACGAACAAGGTATAAGATAAATATTTGACCTTTCCGTAAAAAATCTTTCTAGAATTTGCATAAATGCCATGTATTGTTGGGATGGGAACTTTTGCTGTGATGTATGAAAAATGATGTCAAAATAAATCAGTAAGTTATTTCGACAAATTACTGTTAATGTTCTGAAAAACGGCACTAACGATTAACACTAATTGAGAACTAACTTGATCGTTGTTAATAATTTCTTAAACGCATTACAATTAAGAAGTACATACATAGGTATTATATGTAAGCACATTTGTATGCATGTTCGATTTGCTTACAAGCTGTCGCCTCATTCTCACCGCAATAAAATGTCACTTCCTTCCGCTAATTGATTTATTTCCACTTTTTTTCAGCAGAAATCCGGAAATAAACCATTCTATTTTTAGTATAATATTGACTGAGAGTCAATTAATTGCCTAGTGGGGATTTTTTTAAAGGTTGTCTAATTTTAATAGTAATGAAATAAATGTTCATAAAAAGATGCAAGTAGTTCCACCAGAATACGCTTTTTACTTTCTTCCACAAATGACCAATTCATTTTACCTAAAACCGCCTTCTAATGAACAAATTTTAATGCTGAATTGTGCTTAAAAGTGACGCTTTCCACGTATTTGCAAAGCATTGATGATATAATAGAGTAGTTCAGAGCGAACTTATAGATTAGCAGTAGGCTGATTTTGAGAGATCAAACTACAAGTCGCTTATAATCATTCAGTAGAATACATGACGCCTCAATTGTTTAAAACTATCAGCCGGCACGCTTTTGCCCAACTTGAGAAAATCATATCATCGGCCTGATATACATCATGATTATTGTAATGATGACCTATACAACTTTTCCTTTCAACTTTAACAGTATCTATTAATCTAACACTCGCCTCACTTGTTGCAACTACGTTACACTTTTCCTACACTCTTCTTGATTTGTATTGTTTGTCGAACAGAGAAGGCTGGTAGTAGTGATAAACCAGATATATAGCAAAAACCACGTTTTCCCTTAAACAAATTTTATATGCAGCAAGCAGGAAGTCGTATCTCACGGCAACTTATGCAACTGCAAAAATAATGAGAATACTAAAATAAAATAAAACGCGTGCAGCAGAAGGCAGAAATAATGATAATGATAGGAAAATGCAGACGAGCGTATCATCAGGTTATCAGGTGTGCTATTTTATTCTAGATCTAAAATTGGAGCATGTCAATACTAGTATTACTTTTTAAACTAGAACAAAATCAAGAAAAATAGTAAACAAATACTTAGCTCTATACTTAATATAAGGCTCTGACTTTGTCCTTATCTTGATGACTTGTAAATACAGAAAAATATATTAGGTTTATGATTATTTAATTATAAATTTCACTTCTATTAAGCAATAGCTGCTATTGACTATTGACTTCATAGCACAGTTTATATAATCATAATAGTATCATCATTTGGGCTATTAGGGAATCCTTTGAAAAAAAATGTCAGTAGTGGTTCGCCAAATTTTGAAGAATGTAATTGGACCAAGCTAACCACAATTGACCATGTAAGTGCTATCAGTTCAAATGTACACATTAAAATCCTACGTACAGTAATTGGTTATGTACGAAATAAATTTTACATAGGTAGTGTCAAAATTTTTTATTGAACCTCACCTTAGAATTTTCACAAATATAAATCCTATGTCATGTATCATTTTGTGTACTTTTTTCCATGCCTTTTTTCATTACATGATACTAAATTATGAATGTTATGGCAATAAATTCTAAGAACGAAAAGAATAACACGTCTCGTAAATATTTCCTTGTTATTGACCATTGACCATTGTCATCATAATCCATTTTAACTCTCTCACTATCCTGCTCTGCGTACTCGTCACCTTTATGTTCCAAATTTTTGTCACTTTATTTCTGAAGACGAAAAATATTGTTCTAGTATTTGACTCGCTTACTTGTTGTAAAAAACGTTGTTTGTTTGTTTGTTGTCATAACAAGAAAAGGTACATATAATAAAAAAGTTCAACAACCTCTCTTCTTTATCACAGTTGAATATGAATGATTGTGAAGTGCCCCTTGTAAATATTATTAAGGTATTTCATAATACCTTTGTTCAGGAAAGGATTTTTTTAACAAAACCTTAAATAGGTTGCAGATACACCTATCTTTCGCGTCGTCATTTCAGAAGGGCCACTACAGCCATATACCTACATGACATTACGATGATAATGTGAAGTACAAGTACAAGGTATACAGAACAACAAAGAATTCCTGCAAAAAGCATGTACTTGATTATTATGGGTGCTGGTGTTGCTGTAGTTGCTAATGTTTGCTTGCTAATTTGAAGTTTTTATACTCGCCTAGAATATAAATATTTTAAAGGTAAAAATTTAAATGACATAGGGAATGGATTTCCTTTTTCTTTCTGTTTCATCTTCATTTTCGTGTAGTACATACATGCATACTGCATAGATAATAGCACCATGCCAAATCAACTAACTGGTGGTGATGTGGTGTGGCGCTACGCTGTGTGCCTGCTTGATGATGTCGTCGTGTGAATATAGGTCTCTTTTATAATCATCATGTGAACGATGCTATTATACTAAGTTGTGCTATTTTACTTGTTTTTCCTCTTTGTTGTTAGCTTGTGCTATATGGATATATATAGTTTGTAAAAAGGGAGCATTGATGGTGATAATGGCAGACGGCGAGATACGATACAAGATATGAGGGAGAAGTTCATCGACACAGAGAAGAGGATTTTGCAAGACCCTTACCTANTTGTAAAAAGGGAGCATTGATGGTGATAATGGCAGACGGCGAGATACGATACAAGATATGAGGGAGAAGTTCATCGACACAGAGAAGAGGATTTTGCAAGACCCTTACCTACAAAACATGTGGCTTTTCTGTGAATCAACTAGTTCAAGTCGACAAACAGCCGACGCCACTGTCGTGGCACGCTGGTAAAGTTGTAAAAAGGGAATGATAAATAGTATTTTGAGATGTTGTATAGTAAGTTGTTGTAAAAATGTGATTTTTTATAAAAAAGATTTTTTGCTGAACAGGAGAGCGTGCTAGCATTATGTACAATGTACCTTTTTTGTTTGGTAATACTACTTGATACCCTTAACAATGGGACATGTCGTGGTCATTAGCTTACCTACTGTAATGTTTCTGTCGGTTTGAAAAAAAATAAATATTATGCCACATGAAATGAAAATGCATGCAGAATGATTTGTTTGGCTGAATACACTTGCTGAAAAATCGTTTGCAAAAATTGTACACGCGTAAAAAGGATATTTATTTGCTATTGTCAGCAAGGTAGAGTGGATGGATGCATAGGGAATGCCAATGAGAATAAGTTGCTATATTACCATATGGCAATTCCAAACTTAGATAAACACGGCGAAAACTCTGCATTTTCCTGTATACGTCTGGAAATTCATAAAGTCCCATACATAAGCTGATCGTAGATATATAACATGGGATTATCATTTCAAAGTTTTGGAAGACGTGAAGGACATGTCGTTTAACGACAATTATTATTTGAGAATTACAAGACATTAACTAATCGTTTTGCTTTAAAAAAATACGAAGTAAAAAATCCATTTGCTCCTTACAATGTTCGAGTAATTATACCCATTTAACTCCACTACTGATCTGGTTCAATTGATCACGTACATTATAATTGTAATTATTAGTGGTACTATCAGAAAAAGAAGAAGAAAATGATTTGATTGGCATAATTTTAATGACCAACAAATACACAACATATTAACAAGAATGTGTAGGTATGTAAGAATTACATCTTCTTCTGCAAATACCTATACACATCCTCATACATATTTTATATACCTACGTCATTAGACAAGCAAGCTCAACTTTCAGTTTCAATGATGACGATTTGATGAATTTTACACGAGGAAGGTGAATCTCCATATTTTGTTGATTGCTGTGTACATGGTTTCATTTTTAATGAAACAGAAAAAAAAAACATGATCAATTTAAGCATATTATCAGCCTCAGCCGCAAACAAATATTCCAGACAAGAGGAAAAGCAATTATTACATAGTTTTGCATGATTTACTTGACTTGCCTACGTACGTACTGGAAACTTGCATATTTTTTTTCTCCTAAATTACATGTATTTTGCTTCTTGGTGATGCACATCACATACCCACATATACACGTGTTCTTGTTATGATTATGGTGAATTGGTGATGGTGATGATGATGCATAGGTGAATGTTATGTGTAGATAGGTATGAAATTCATACTATATGAATCGAATTTTTAACACACCAACAACACTGAAACAGCCGGTGCGATGCACCCTCTCTTCGTCATAGTATCATCATGTAATCATCTTCAGACACATTTTTGTAAATGATGGGAAATGTGGGTATGAGAATGTGAGAGATTGCAATTTAATCTGTCATGTATATGAAACATGCTTTGAATCAACTGCTGCAAAACACAGTATGCATACATGAAACATATATTGTCTATCAAGGTTCTATTCTAGATTCCAGAAAAATGTCCTTGATAAAATGTATCAAGTACGCAGAATTACTTTTTTTACTTATTCCTATTTGTGTGTCAGACAAACCAAACCGATTAATTTTACTGATTGGAATACAATGTGTAGTTGTGTTTACTCTTGACTTGCAGAAAAAAAGACTAATCAAGTTGAAATTAAATCGTGTATTTTTAATAGGAAATATGCGTGTTTTTCTGATTTTATTCTGGAAATACACAATATTAGGCATGAACTTATTATCGCCTATTGAATTAAATGAAGACACTGGCTAAAAATCATCTCTAGCTTTATAAATAAGTTGAACAAACTTTGTATATATTCAACATCTTTATAAATAGTTTCAATCAATTGAACTAATGGGAGCTTGCTTTTGGGTCATATGTCAGTAAATGAACGGATGCAGTATGAATGAACAGGCAAAGGATATCAGGTCTAAAGTTGACACTCTGTTAAACTTCAACCGTGATGATAGTTTCGATAATAAAGTTTATTTTAGTAGCCTGTATTTGTCTAGGACCTTGAGCATCATCTCAACGTTATTCTTCATTCTTATGCACTTTCTATTTCAAATTTTTGTAATCGCATGGAAACAAATTGATATGGGTAAATACATGGGGATTCTAATAATGATATGAGCATGAGGAATGAAGCTGTAATTTAGTGCTCAAGGCCCCTGGTCTTTTGTCCTGTCTTAGAATAAAATTATCCGCTATTAATTTTTGCTCCCGTTTTTACGTTAAACGCGTTTTACCAACAAACAAATTCATCAATGACTCGTCATCGTCGTCATCTCATTAGTATAACGAAAATAGCTTGATAGTGACATCACGCATTCATAAGTGCAAGTACAGTCTCCAGTAATCACTACTTAACATTCACCAAAATTCATTAATCAAAAACTCAACTCTCAAGTAATTATTTCAATCAGAAATTTTGCATAAACTTTGCCAAAAAATGCACTCAGAAAACTTTTGAGTTGAAATTATAAACAAGCATGTATTTTTCAAGTTGTTGGAGAACTTTCCTGGAAATCAAACGCAATTTCCCTGCTTTTCCTTCCATTTTTTAATATTTTGTGTGAGGTAGAGAGAGAGAGAGTGGTAGACATTGCGTATGCTATACTAAAATGCTAGTTCATTCAACGGTGAAAAGTAAAATGAAATAACTTGTGGTTTGACCGGCTGACATTAAAAACGTGGATAAACATGCGAACATTGCAAAACAACATGTTTTGTCTCCATGCAATGAGGTACCTAGTGCCTACATAATATGTCTGCGCTCATTCTTTCAACCATCATGTTTCAGGATTTATCACCCGCTAACAAATTCAGAGCAAAGTATATTGCCCAATATTTCCGAATACGCCAATAGAAAATGGCAATGATTACACATTGTACTGAATGAACGTATGTATAATTTATCAGAATCCACACGGTAATTAATGAATAGACTCACTGGAAAGCAATGCTCCCTGCCGTTTTTATACAAATTATTTAAAATTCAATCAGAAAAAAACAAAAGGTGCTGGTAGTGTGTGATTTTTTGTAGCAAACTACCTATTTTTAGGTATGTATTTCTAGTTTATCTTTGGTATAAATTCATTTTTGATGTACCCAAAACTGTCCAGACAATAAAGAAGTTTCCAGTTAAATTGTGCTAGAGCTTACAAAAAATTTCCACTGTTGGGGTACTACTTATTAATATACCTACTTATTTGCGTCAATTATTATTACTGTGCAAAAGTTGCTCATGTCCATGCCACACCAGTCGACATACAAAAAACTTAAAATCTTCCACAAAAACGTTGCATGAAACGTGACCATGTTCGCCACTTTTTCATCCAGCAATGTAAGATTTGCAAATAATTATTACCATGTGATAATTTCAATCTTATCAAATTTGAGCATCTATCAAATTGACATTTGAAATGAATTCATCAACATGTTTTGTGCTTTATATAAATACAATAATATTCTTGTCTAGTTCAATTCAAATCAACTCAACGTGGGTATGTAGATTTTATGCACTATTTGAAATGAATTCATCAACATGTTTTGTGCTTTATATAAATACAATAATATTCTTGTCTAGTTCAATTCAAATCAACTCAACGTGGGTATGTAGATTTTATACACTTAATAAAAATCACATAATGTGTGGATTGTGAATACAAATTACGGCTATGTATTTTTTTTAAATTGGTTTACTAAAGGTAAGAAAATAATTGTTTTAAATAATTAATAGTTTTAAACAGGGTGCTCTCATAATCAGAAAATTGATCAATTCAACGGTTTCGTTTCTGCGTACCATTTTTTTGCGGTTTCTAAAAATCGCTCAATGTCAGTCTTATGCATCTCTCCTGTTGAAAAGTGATGTCCCTGAACATTTCCGAGAAGATGTGTATCTAACCAATCGCAATCTGTGCTAAAACAATCAAATAGCACCAAACTGGCTTCAAATATTTCTCATGAGATTCAAATTAAACTCGTGTCATAATCTACCTACGAATTTAACATTTGTTTTCTGTACACATGCACGTTATGCTAGTACGTTGTACTTGTATTAAGAAGAAAAATTAGCTGCCAGGGAAATGTAAAGTCAAGGACGAGACGGAGAGCAAAGTTTTCTTTTTAAAAACTTCACCTTCTGCATACGTAAAATTAAGCAGGTAATTATATATGTATTTATGCAATCTCTTTATCATTTCACAGGAAAATTGTCAAGGATCTTCAACACCATATGATCATCAGCAATCACAGTATAGCTTTATTATTCACCGAACTTTTTAAAAATATTATACATTTGGAAAATGAAAAAAACTCGTTTCCGCTCATATCTGTCTGCAGCTTGTTAATCAGAGGAAGCCAAACTAAAAAAACAAATCCGGGCGGGGAGAATTTATTCTTACAAACAAGCTTATTGGAAAAGAAGCCGTGCAAATTGAAGAATGATTCAAAATCATTCCCATTTTCAGCTAGCCTTTTCATCTTTCAATTAGTTAGTCTACCTGTTTGCGTGCTGTAAGTATAGTTTGCAATGAAACGAAACAAAGTTTATTATTCCGGCTAATCTTTTTTTGGGAGGGATGATATTTTTAAGTGGAATAAATAAGTTTTTATCACGATTCCTCATGTATTCCCATGAAATAGAGCTGCGTCTTAAGTTTTATTATTGCACTTGTAACGATTAGGTCCATTTCTTTCATTTTCATAAATTGAATGAGTGCGATGTGGTACACGTGAGGTACAGTGAAAAGCACAGGGGAAAATGGAAGATCGGCAGGTAAAAAAAATATTTTCCAGGTGTTGTCGCCTTCAACTTTTGATATTATATCCAAGGGAAAAACATGATAGAAATAATAATGAAAATGACACATAAGAGCACTATAGTGTAATTGAAATAAATGGATGAGTAGTAGTGGCGGCAGGGAAAAAGAAGAAGAAGGATGATGACGCATTATACCCATCAGATCTAAAAAAAACTTTTTTTGTAGAATGAGAAAAAATAGAAGGACAAGATGAGAGAATGTGGGAATAGTGACAGAAGGTAAAGAAGAAAAAGAGGAATTTTTGTCTACCTTTTCTGGTGACGGTATGTTAGCTGTGTAGTAGCGTGTGTGACAGTTTAGCACGCGCTTTCCCTATCAAAAGTCCATTTCACTCAATTTCCCTTGAGTCTCATCTCAAATCAATAACGATATCATGTTTGGATTATCCCTTGTACTCAATCTC
Source organism: Lepidocyrtoides sp. E14 (assembly GCA_027743805.1). NCBI lineage: Eukaryota > Metazoa > Arthropoda > Collembola > Entomobryomorpha > Entomobryidae > Lepidocyrtoides > Lepidocyrtoides sp. E14. The sequence goes on along the minus strand of JAHZMZ010002609.1, from coordinate 4,208 downwards.
TTGGGAGCTTCATGTGCAATTCAATTCAACATCAGCATGTGATATCAAGTAGTCTGATAAACACAGGTACACTTTTGCTATACTTACTTGGCAGGAAGTAGCATACCTAATTATTTAAAGAAAATAAATCCCATGGAAAATTCATGCGCACTTTAAACCATTTTTCTATGAAATAAGGCGATCATCCTACCATTGGAAATTTTGAAAAGGTACTTTCCGCGATTTAAAAAAAATGCGTTAATTTTTTGCTCATGTTTGAAATGACGCTGATTTGCTTACTCAGAATTCGGAGAACTTTACAAAAGCAAAAATAAATGCAGCATTTTAAAAAAAAGAAGACAAGTGTACATTTCTTAAAGGTCCCTCCTCCTTTTATTCACAAAAATAAGAGGTTTGTGTGTGGTCATGAGAAAAAAATATTCAACTGTCTGTAAGGTGATTACTGTTGATGTCTTTTTTTTCTGTATTAAATTAAATGCACTATTATTATTAGTCAAAATGTTAAGACATGAAAACAATAAGCAAAAAACAAACATTTTCTTTATCTCTGTCTGTCTGACGTTATAATATAAATAACTATATAATGCCAGAAAAGAATCATAATATCATTGGTGCCGAGTGCAAGGTGTTTTGTTTTTCATCTAAAATTGTTTACCTTCACCCTTCAATGCTGCTGAAAGAATAAAAAGGGGGAAATTAGGATGACGTGCATCACTCTGCAAAATAAAGCGTGTAAAAGGCCATGTCGTCTTATTTCTTGTTGCTTACTGAGAATGCCATGTATCCAAGTTTTGTGCACGTAAACTTGCCACATAAATACACAGTCAACTGCTGACATAGCCTTACCTTGATGTTCATTTTATTATACTTTTTCCAAAGCTGGAGGAAAAAAAAGATTCTCCCACCATTCATTTGATTGAATAAAATGAACAAGAAGTTGAACAAAAGTGTTAAAACCATCTCACCTTTTATTTTTGTTGCCACTTGAGAAGCTGAAGCAGCAAACATTATGATGATTATTAAGGGATTATTTTGTGGGAGAGACAGTGGTGATGGTAGTGGTGGTTGTAGTGATGATGATGATGGTGATGCTTGATGATTACACCAAATTATGATCGTATTATGATAAACGTTTGTTTAACAGCAAGTGGAAAAGGTCTTTCAGTTTTAACCGCACGAAATACAACTTGACTGACGACGACAATCTTCAAGTACATTCAATTGATACACCACCACCACCACTTGAAACGATATGGTAATTATTGCTGGCAACTGATGATATTTTCTCCGGTGTTATTATTATTATTATTGGTTCTTATCTGCTTCCTACTTGAGAGGTCATAATTACAATTGTTTTTGGTGCTGGAAATTTTTTTGGAAAACTAAATGTAAGACAAGTGATGTTCATCAAAGTTTTTTTTTTATCTTATTAGCTTTTATTTAGATTTTCAGCGCCCCGATGATGATGATGTTGAGAATGATGATGGTTACAAGCTATTAGCTTAAAATGACTTGTTCTGTGGTGGTAATGATTATTGTTTTTTCCGTCTAGAAATGCGCACGGTAACAATAAAAATATGTGCTGTTGTGGTGATGATGCACAGGACGATGGCAATGATAATGACTATGACTATAAATTTAAGAAAAACATGTGTAAAAAAATAAAGGGCATTTAAAAAAGTTTTGAGGAAGGTTTGCTCCCAAATTAGGTATATGTATCACAATTGAGTTTTCAACTGTTTTATTACTTTCGTCTTAGCTTTAACCATTTGACCAATCAACCGTGAGAAGTAAAAAAAAACGTATGCTTTAAAGAGTGGCAACAAATCAAGTAGCAGAAGGGGTGGTGAGTATGTACATTTTCATAAGTACGGTGGCAATGATATAAGTTCATATAAAAACTGTTAATATACTATTTATCTGCTTTATAGAGTTATTGACTGCTTTTTGTTTTACTTTCGACGATTTTAAGGTGCAAGGAAAAAAAGTGAGAAAAATAGGCAATAACAACACATATTTTATATATCCTTTTATCATACTAATAATATCATATAGGTAAATTTTTTTATTAGTTGATTGAGTGTAAATAAGAAGGTCTTTTCAACTCCCCTTCATTTCTCTCCCTCTCTTGTCCATAATATCTTTTCATTCAGAGACAAGGGCGTCTTCTTGGTCGTAAGCGTAATAAATACGTGCGTGCGTTTTGGTAAAGTAAACAATCAAATCTGATGATGAGGAATAGCGCAACATGCAAGGAAACAATGAGAAAAAGAATGAAACAAGTTGAGATTTTAAATGAGTTTCTAGGTTCGTTGATCATAATTGTTTTTTAATAATCGTTTTCACCAGAGTTGTTAAGTTGAATTTATGAAATGCAGGAATTGAAACGACAGGTATACAACTCTTTTGGAATCCAGTGTTACACTCATTCATGTAATAATTTGATTCTCTCTCTCTCTCTCTCTCATTCAAACTACTCAAGTGTGAACAAGACAATTGCATGATTATCATTACACTTTTTTACAAGTTAATTAATAAAGTAAACACACACATTGATAAATTGATATGACACGTAGAACATTGTTCAAACAAACATAAAATTAAATGTAGTGAGTAAATAAGAGAGGCATGCATCCAGCCATTAAAATTCAGACATGCATGCACTTGTATATATTTACATACATAGCCATTCCATTTACGTAACAGTATTTACATACAATGATTATTTAATCACAGTTATGCCATTGCTTACACATCATTTTAAATCAAGTTAATCAATAACACGGTTTGTATCCAAATTTACTGAGCATCATCAAAATGATAAGTGTAATGATAAGTTCTGTGATGATTTGAAGCAGTTCGTCTGCTGGTAATAGTTTTAGTAGTATAGGTCCAGGCTAGCGAGATGTTCGATGATGATGATGGTTTGGTCGAGATGATGGTTGTGAGTTTTATTTAAAATATCTGGTATCATCACTTTTCGTTAAATGACTTTTGACTTGACACTGACATTGACAACATAAAGGTTGATGATTTTTTACCAGAAAGAATAAAATTGATGGCCTCACATAATGTTATGATTTACTAACATGGATTTTTAATGGATTTTCTATAAAGTTTAATTTTATAAATTATCGCAGTGATATTATCGCCATTTCAAGGAAAAGGGGTTTGAGTTGAGCCAAGTCAAGTGCAAGGTCAGCACAAGGATAACGAATATAAAAAATGTGTAGAGAGATAGTTAAATAATTCTATATTATTGTACATGGTGGTATGATCATCATTCATCATTATAATGACCGTCCAATTTTTTCTTGGTTATAAATAATCATGGGCTTTTTTTGGTCGCATGATTAATACGGTTATCCATATAGTTTGATAAGCTACACACAATTTTAGTAATTTTTATACTGGAATCAAGCGGAATTTGGCGACCAGAAAAGTTCTGATAACACGAGTAGATCTACTTGCACTATTCTGATTTCAAATTTTCTTGTAAAAAAAGCAGCAAAAATTGTGGATGATTAGTCAAGTTGAGTTTGTCTGTGCATGTCCGTCTATGTGTGTGGCCATTGCGCTATGCATGTAAAGCATGATATATGCATACAGCACACACATCAAAAAAAATGTTCCTAATAATTTTTGTTCCCACGCACACAAAACTTTTCCATGAATATGAATTCAGATCCATATTATTTTTAAGACAAGTCGTTAGATATTTCTGTTATTATTATCGGTAATGTTATGATGATTTTTACATTGATAACGTACAGTTTTCCAATGAAGGATCACATTATTATATTATGATGCTTGGTATAATGGCCAATCCTTTTTTAATGCGTGGGAGGATGCTTTTCCTCTTTTTTTTCTTTCTACCCACTTTTCCTATTACTTTATATGAATATGATGTACTGTAATTCGTCATATTTGGTGGTTTTCTTTCGTTTGTCATTCATTATATTTTTATGTGCACTTGCATTGCAGACAGTAGCAATAAATCAATTCTCAATGAGTTTCATGACGGCGGCGACGGCGACGACGACGATGATGATAATGATGATAAGCCTTGCCATTGCCATAATTACTATTAAGACAGTTTTGTGTATTTTTCTTGGTATTACCACTAATATTTGAAAAAAATAGTAGCAAATAAGATCCCAATAACTGCCCTCATAAAACAGACAATAAGCATTCAACAGAGGAAAAGG